>OZ035997.1:47669135-47949135 GCA_964035015.1 Corallium rubrum
TGTGACGTATGTGACGTATGATGTGACGTGTGAATTGACGTATGACGTGATGTATTATGTGACGTATGATGTAACGTATGATGTGACGTATGATGTGACGTATGATGTGACGTATGTGACGTATGATGTGACGTGTGAATTGACGTATGACGTGATGTATTATTTGACGTATGATGTGGCGTATGATGTAACGTATGATGTGACGTATGATGTGACGTATGATGTGACGTGTAATGTGACGTATGGTGTGACGTATGATGTGACGTATGATGTGACGTATGACGTGACGTATGATGTGACGTATGATGTGACGTGTGATGTGATGTATTATTTGACGTATGATGTGGCGTATGATGACGTGTGATGTGATGTATTATTTGACGTATGATGTGGCGTATGATGTGACGTATGATGTGACCTATGATGTGACGTATGATGTGACGTGTAATGTGACGTGTGATGTGATGTGACGTATTATGTGACGTGTGACGTGATGTATTATTTGACGATGTGACGTATGATGTGATATGACGTATGATGTGATGTGACGTATGATATGTGAGGTATGATGTGATATGACGTATGATATGTGACGTATGATGTGATGTGACGTATGATGTGATGTGACCTATGATGTAGCATGACGTATGATGTGACGTATGATGTGATGTGACGTATGATGTGATGTGATGTGATGTGATGTGATGTGATGTGATGTGATGTGATGTGATGTGATGTGATGTGATGTGATGTGACGTGTGATGTGATGTGATGTGATGTGATGTGACGTATGATGTGATGAGTGACGTATGATGTGATGTGACGTATGATGTGACGTATGATGTAACGTGTGACGTCGTGTGATATAGCATTTACTAACTTGCAAACACCGTGTCTACACAACACTCTACTTCTATAATTTCTCATTTTATTCAATATTGTGTGCTGTGAAATACTAACATGACTTGCAATTCATGTCTTGCTTCCAACTCAAGGCTCTGATGAGGAAGAATTTCAACCACCTCCCCCTGAACAAGATCCAGAAGAAAAGCAAGTTTTGGTTCACAGATCAAGCGGAGAAGCAAATCAAGCACGTGACACAGGTCCCAGTCGAGGTCAAGCACCAGAACCAAACGGAGAGCAAACACTATATCGTGGTCCTCCCGATGAAGGAGTATACCCACAACCAAGTGATCAGCGAGTTCACCAAAGACCAGGCCATGGTGAGCATCGCGGACCTAACCAACCATATCCACCACAACAAAGATCATTTGATGGTCAGTATCAGAACCCTAACCAAGCTCCCTGGCAGCCTTATGCCCAGGATGTGTCACCACCTCAGAGTTATCCCTCGACGCACCCCCCGCCGACAGGAGGGCTGAATGGACGTGCAGATATGGGAAAGTACCCTCTAGTGCCCTACGCCATACCTGGAAACCAAGGATACAGTAATTCTGGTTTTGCTGACGACAGCCATGGGCAAGAGAATTTGGAATCGTGGGAAAAAATCAGTGTCGATAGTATCTCACTTTAAAATTTTTTTGGCAGTTTTGTAAAAAATCTATTTAAAAATAAAATAAAATAAAATTGGTTTAGAGATAAGAGCCCAGCTCAAAATATGCGAGTTTTCAGTTTTCGTGCGCGTTACTTGCGAGTTTTCAGTTGTCGTGCGCGTTACTTGCGAGAATGAGGCAGGATAAAGTAGAGTATATAGAAGGATAAAGTGGGATTACGTAGGATTAGGCAGGATACATGGCTTGGTTCGTTTTCCGGTCGGTTTCTAAACGATGTGATCTGATTGGTTCCTGAGCGCTCGGGATCTTCCGATGTTGATCCTCCGCTCAATACGGTTTTTCCTCGGGTCGGTGAGTTTCTGAATCTGGCGGACTGGCCTTCGGCGCAGAATGTTTTGAATTCTTTTTCAAATTTGGAGATGAAGAGAAGATAAATTGGTTCTTTTTATTCATTTTATTCAAATACTCCGAACAATTAAACGTGCTGAGACATTACTGCTGGTATTCCTTAAAGCTATTTACCAAAAAAGCCGGGGGAAAAGACAAATGAAGACCGAATTGGTGCAAAACAAGCGACACGAAAAAGCTACCAGCTAAGCGAACAGCAAACTTCGAAGACGAAAGCAGCGTTTAGAACTTAAACTAGAAATACATGAATGCAACAACCCCTCGCCCGCTTTTATTAAATGCTTTTTTGAAACCCCACCCACCTACCCTGATTAAAATAAGAACGAACCAAAAGCCATATAATAAGTTTCTTATTCATCTTGTTTGTTCTCGGTGTACAGGAAAGTATTTTCCTACGGTTTTATCGAGAAAAAAACTTGCTTCTTAATTTTTTCTCGGTTTGTGCGAAAGCCTCAGGCAAATACCGACTCGTTTACCGGCAGCTGGTCACTTTAAACTATTGTATTTTAGAATGGTACTAGGTTCAGCCGTGTTTGCCTTCTTTTTGATTTTTAACTTTTGAAAATTCCTATAATTTTCTTTTTTGTTTTTTTTAATCTATTTTTTTAAGAATTAGGATATAAGTAGAATTAGAATGAGGTAGGATAAAGCAGAGTAAAGCAGGATAAAGTAGAGTAAGGCAGGATAAAGAAGAGTAAACCAGGATAAAGTAGAGTAAGGCAGGATAAAGAAGAGTAAGGCAGGATGAAGTAGAGTAAAGCAGGATAAAGCAGAGTAAGGCAGGATAAAGTAGAGTAAGGCAGGATAAAGTAGAGTAAGGCACGATAAAGCAGAGTAAACCAGGATAAAGTAGAGTAAGGCAGGATAAAGAAGAGCAAGGCAGGATGAAGTAGAGTAAAGCAGGATAAAGCAGAGTAAGGCAGGATAAAGTAGAGTAAGGCAGGATAAAGTAGAGTAAGGCACGATAAAGCAGAGTAAACCAGGATAAACTAGAGTAAGGCAGGATAAAGAAGAGTAAGGCAGGATGAAGTAGAGTAAAGCAGGATGAAGTAGAGTAAGGCAGGATAAAGTAGAGTAAAGCAGGATAAAGCAGAGTAAACCAGGATAAAGTAGAGTAAGGCAGGATAAAGTAGAGTAAGGCAGGATAAAGTAGAGTAAAGCAGGATAAAGCAGAGTAAGGCAGGATAAAGCAGAGTAAGGCAGGATAAAGCAGAGTAAGGCAGGATATAAAGTAGAGTAAAGCAGGATAAAGTAGAGTAGGTCAAGTTAACCCAGTTGTCGGTTACACAATGTTAGTAACATGAAATCCCCAAATGCAGAAGTATTTTTTTGTTCGCTACTTTCACAAGGTCATGTAATTATAGTAAATGGTTACATATGTACAACAAATAATGTACTAAATTTATCATGAAATCAATCATGGCACAATGCTTGAAATTGTGCAGTGGGTCGTCAGCCTAAAAGTTTGTGGACTGTTGGTCTACACACACAAATAGCTCGGCAAAAACAATTTCAACAACTTTCTAATCACTATTTAATGCTGTAATTATTAGTCAATGCTTACGACGTCAATAACTTTTTTTTGGAAATCAATATTAATGTATAAAATGTTCTTCATCCCGACCTGTAACATACTCTTTTCTAAACCTTACTGCTAACTGACCTTAATCACTTATATCTATTGCATTTGTTTGCATGATTTTCCTGAATACACCTTTTCGGTAATTACGTCACGCTGCATGAAAACGAGGCTCCCAGGCCAAAGTTTCACAATTTTGATTATCATAGTAATCCCGCCATATTTGTTTATGGAAGAAGATGGTTAATAACGTCCAAACTATATATGGTAGAAACACATCGTGTACGTATGTTGTTAGGCATTTCACAAGCTTTCATTTGATGTATATTTTAAGTTTCGTGTGTAACTTTTTAAAATGCCCAAAATGTTCGCACCATTGCTCGTCAAGTAATAATAATGGATTCCCACAACTGTTGTAGAATTTCGGATATTGTTTTTAATATACATAACGCACAACTTTGAAACATATATCAAACAGAAGATTCTGTAAAATGCTATTTGCGGTACAACTTTCAAGTTTCTAGTTTAAGAGAAAGTATCTTAAGACTGATGGGAAAACGTACTATTATCTTGGTCTGAGTTGTAAACAAAACAAACTTAACAATTCATCCATCAGACCAAGATAAAAGTAAGTTTTCCCATTTTTAAAATACTTCCCCTTAAGCTAGAAACTTGAAAGTTCTACCACAAATAGCATTTTACAGTATCTTCTGTATGATATACATTTCAAAGTTGTACGTTAAATATTTTAAAAACGGTATTCGAAATTCTACAACAGTTGTGAGAAGTCCATATCATATTTATTACTTGACGAGCAATGGTGCGAACATTTTGGACATTTTAGAAAGTTACACACAACACAGAAACTTAAAATATACATCAAATGAAAGCTTATGAAATGCCTAACAACATACGTACACGATGTGTTTCTACCATATATATAGTTTGGACGTTATTAGCCATCTTCTTGCATAAACAAATGGCAGTTACCATGATTATCAAAATTGTGAAACTTTGGCCTGGGAGCAGTGTTGCCAAGTCAAGTTTCGTAAAAATCCCAATAAAGGTCTGAAAATATCCCAAGATTCCCTATTTTTTACCAAAAAATCCCAAGGTACTGACTAGTTCCCAGGTCTCTATCGCCGTTTGACATATAGCAATCTGAGCGCACTGTATCAGTGATGCTTCATTTGGATAGAGTACTTCATCTTGCTAAATCAAACGAATACATAAACAACGTAGGGGCTATGATCTAATGATCAAGTAAATTAAAAAAATAATAATTAACATTGAAATCAGCTTTTTAAAACCGAAACCGTTTGCTCCGGAAAAATCCCAAGAAAAATCCCAAGTTGAATCCCTGAGAAACAAATCCCCCCCAAATCCCAACTCCTTCAAAAAATAGGTACGCAATGCGCACATGTGACTACCGCTATTAAGCACAGAGAGATAGACTTAAGAAGCAATGCATGAAAATGTGTGAAAAACACAGGCACACACAAAAATGGGTTATTTTAAATCATTTTATACATGTGTTGCTAATTTGAACATGTCATATACTACCATACATACATCATTGCTGGCTGTTTCCATATATTAATATGGCATAGCATATTATTATGCCCCAAAGTTTTACATGGAGTGAACTTGTAAAATTCAGATTTCTGTACAAAGCCCAGATAGCTTATCTGGTGGATAAATCCAAGCTATAGAGAACCACTCTAGTGGTGCTTTGAATAACCCAATTTAACTTTTATCCACTGAACAGCACTATAACATATATAACTACATGTATTCAGTGGATAAAATTGTATAGTAGGTTTTCAAAGCATGATTAGTGCTGTTCTTTATCTCGGCTTTGTACAACTCACCCTAGATCATATAGATTATTTTTGTGGAAACACCCTGTAAAATATTTATTTGCTAAGCTTTCGGCCTGTTGACTCAGGTCTAAGCTCAGCAAATAAATATTTTACTTGGTGTTTCCACAAAAATAATCTATAGTACATTATCACCATGAAAACTTTCAAAGAATTGATCACCCCATCATCAACATTGTGTTCCAAAACAACATTTTACCTGTCATAAATATGCTGTCATTGGCATTCAAGTGTTTTGCATATCACTAATATTTTGTGATTCTTCTTGTATTTTAAATAAGACAGTAGAATACTCAGTATTGTAGTTTCAACAGATATATTTCTTCATTTCAAGGCTTTCAACATATTCAAGGCTTTAAGTTTCCCAACAGCTCACAATAGCTTTTCAACAATTTATCAAAATGTACAATTGAGTGACACTTAGACACTAGATTATAGAATATTTTAGTACTTTCACAAGAGTCAGACTTCTGGTGTATCTACTATTCTGCGATCAGACTGCTGTAGCAGCTCTGGTGTGCACAAACTTTGGTTTCTTAATTTCATACAAGATATTGAACAACACCTAAAACAAGTAAACAAAGCACCAAGTCAAGGTTTTGTAATGTCGATTATAACAGCCAAGATATTTTCATTTATTTTGTCAGCATAAATTTCTTATACACATGTATATAGTGTAAATACAGGGCACTGTGATATATACTTCTCCAAATCATTAATAATTTATAAACCAAACACATTTGGAAAATCATAAGTGAGACAAAGGTTTGATATGTGATCAAACACTTGGATAGATTAAGCCAACTTTTATCTCAAACTTTATCTTAAAATACTAATTCATTTGACAATTGAGTCATTTCCTGATTTGTTTGATTTGAAACACTCGAAAGTTGTGTTTGATCTAATATCAAAAGACGTACCTCAAAGTTGGTTAAAATTTGTCACTCTTAATAGTGTATACATGTACATGCAGTAACATGAGTGATGAGTCTGTGAGCACAACACACAATTCAATAAAAATTAAACTGAAACTCATAAAGCGATTTTATCATTAACATTGACAATTTCTTCGATAAGAGAAGAAGAGCTTTGAAACAGGACACAGTTGAAGGCCCAACTTCTAGCAACTCGTTCAGCTTTTTACTTACCAGTTTGGAAGGTTGGTGCAAGCCGTAGCCCGGTGGTGGCCTGGGGCGAGTAGCGGTACTTGGATCCAGGTTAAGATCCATCCATGCAGGATTTTGAGGTGACGACCCCCACTCGGTATGGCTTGCACCGATCACACCAATTAATTGGTGGAAGTATTACACTTACCTCTTTGATTAAAGGGAGGGACGGTGGGAATATCTTATTTTCCTCCGACTCCAACACTGCGTCTGACTGCTAGCCCGTTAACGCGGCAATGACGACGCTCGACTAGTACCAGTCTTCCATGGCCGCTGACCCCCAAGCTTGCACCACGCGCGGTTACCAAATGTTTGGAAATGAGAAACTTTTTTGTTAATCGCGGTTATCCTTCCCACCTCTTAGACACTGCCTTACACAAGGTCTCCAACATTCCCCGTTCAGACACCTTAAGCGAGCTTTTGGCTACCATTTCTAATGAAAAAGTACCTCTAGTTCTCACTTTTCATCCCTTCAATTTCAAAGTAAGGGACATCATTAGCCGCAATTTCGACCTCATTAAAAATGACCCAGAAACATCTTCCATTTTCTCTGAGAAACCCCTAGTATCTTTTCGGCATAGCAAAAACATCCGGGAAAACGTTGTTCACAGCTCACTGCAGCAAGCCTTGGTATCACATGTTGGCACCAGCTCTTGCTGTCGTGGTAGGTGCAACACCTACAGTTCATGCCCAAAGGATGAACCAGAAATTGAAGTCTCTTATCGTGAAGAGACAAAAGGCGTTTAACACCAGTGGCGCTGATTCTGCTAACTTTAAGTACTACAGAAATTTAGTTAACCGAGAAAGAAAGGCATGTAGAGGCAAATACTACGAATCGAAGATACAGCAATTGAAAGGGGAAAATAGATAGTGGAGTGAGGTGAAGCGTCTCAGCAATATGAAGATAAAAAATAGTGATTTGACAAGTCAAATGAAAGTTTTCCACTCTCTCGCAGCATGAGCAAGCTAACGCCGTTAATGCAGCCTTCCTGGAGCCCCTTGAAGAGTACAGATTACCAGCTCCACCATCGCGTCTTCTTTTGGAGGAGTCACCGGAGATATTAAATGTAACTGAGATACGAGTACACTGAAGGTCTTGGCAAAACTCAACCCTGGAAAAGCGTCTGGTCCCGACGAAATACCAAACTGGCTCCTGAAAGAATACTCGAACATGGTAGCTTCCCCATTACGCATATCCTCAACGCTTCATATCGTGAGCAACCTTTGCCTACCGTTTGGAAGATGGCTGATGTATCACCGTTACCGAAAACGAAGCCTGTACAGGATCCCAAGAAAGACTTACGACCTATTTCACTCACGTCTTGTGTCTCCAAGGTGGCAGAGGAATTCCTGGTTGAAGACTATGTCAAGCCTGCTGTCTTAAAGGTGATTGACCCTAACCAGTATGGAGCAATCCCAAATTGTGCACTACAATGGCGTTAATCAGCATGTTACATCACTGGTTCCTGGGGACTGATGGAAATGGGTCGACTGTAAGAGCAATGCTCTTTGACTATCGTAAGGCATTTGACTTTATCGATCAATGTAAATTAGATCTTCCTCGAAGTGTTATAATTGGATAGTTGACTTACTGATAGATCCCAAAGAGTTAAATTAGTCGATGGCTGCAAGAGAAGTGGGAACTAGCCGTGGCGACAACAACCAGACAGTGAAGACTAAGTAAGACTCGACTATTCATATGTGTTTTAAAAAAAGGGTAAAGAAAATTACGAAGGGGTAAATTCAGAATATGTTACAATATTGACAAAGAATCCATGCACAAATTACCTACCTTATCTTTTTGGTAGTATGCTTATAATTTTAACTTTTGTGTCGGACTCTCGGACCAGTCCAAATGTTTCAGTGTTTTCCTGGACCTAATTTTGCGACTTGGACAGCGGTCACTCATATATAATATGTGGTGATTACATCAGCGCTCATCAGAGTCTTGTCAGCGTAGTCTGAACTCGACTGGTTTTGCGCGCGCTGTTTATTGACTTAATACGTGGGGATTCTTGCTTTGCTTTGTGTTGACCCACCCACCCACTCCTGATAGATTGCAAGGTAAGTATATATATTTCCACTGCTTGACAGTGTGACTGGTGCCTGGAGGTGGGCTGTGGTGGGGTTGCCATGGTTACCTCTGATCAGGGGGTGGCATCCCCCTGGGGCTTGGCACCAATCCTCCAATAACGTCTATTGGCAAATTATTTTTACGAATGTTGCTAGGTCTTCTCGTTTCCAGCCTCTCCCCAGTCTTCCCAAGAACCCAAACCGACTAGGCGGCCAAGCTCATGGCTGAAACAAAAGGCCTAGAAATTAAGCTAGTGCAAACCCAGTCCAATCGGGTTTAACTATTGGTGAGAGGCAGCGCCTTAACAGCACACGCCAACCGTGCTTTCCATATATGGAAACCTGCCTCAATCTGGACTAAATTCCTACTGTCTGGTATATGATAGCAATT
This sequence comes from Corallium rubrum, assembly GCA_964035015.1. Taxonomy (NCBI): domain Eukaryota; kingdom Metazoa; phylum Cnidaria; class Anthozoa; order Scleralcyonacea; family Coralliidae; genus Corallium; species Corallium rubrum. Next base: position 47,678,147 of record OZ035997.1, read on the forward strand.
GGCAATACATAGAGTTCAAAATTAGAAATTACTATTGCAAGTGAAGTGCTGCCTCAAATAGGACAAAAACATTTAGCCTACTCTGCAGGCAACTCTGTGCAGTCTGTGGCCAATGTGACACCCCCTTGCCCACTCCACCCAAGATTTCCCACTCCACCCAAGATTTCCCACTCCACCCAAGATTGCCCACTCCACCCAAGATTGCCCACTCCACCCAAGATTGCCCACTGCACCCAAGATTGCCCTCCACCCAAGATTACACACTCCACCCAAGATTGCGTGCTCTACCCGAGATTGCCCTCCCCCCAGCCCCCCAACCATAGAAATAATGGACCTAGAATGCGTGCTCTGTCGCGTGACAGGTGTCCAAATTAAATTCTATTTTGCCCTTATAGATCCGCCATTTTGAATTTTGCAAGGGGTGGGATAAATATACAATGATCACCTCTCAAAATAAATAATTGGAGGACGTTTCATAGGGATAAACTGGATACATGCATAACAACAAATCAGCCACATACACATTAGCATAAAATAAAACAATTTGCAAGACACTTGCTTTATGAAACGTACTAAAAACTATAAGTCCAAAATTATATTTCGATCAATTCACCAGAACTACAAAAAGCAACAAAAAGATGGCTCATGCTAAACTTGAAACTCAGAAATTGTCTGCATCAAAGCCCGTTTAAAAGAAAAGAAAATAATCAAATACGTACTGGAAACTAGGAGAAAATCTTAAGAAAAACACGGATTTAAAATGTCAATATAAATAGATGTCGAAAAACTGATGTGTAAAAAGTATGACAGGTGCATAAATATATTTTATATTTCAAAAATTACAAGCTAGAAATCCCTATTAGATTGGATAAAAAAGAACAAAACACTTACTGTCTCCTGGATTAATCCTCTACACTCAGTATAAATCACATACAGACTGGCAAGTGGGAATCATTCAAATATAATGTAAAACAGTAAAAACACTAAAACCATTCGTATTAAAAGGTCGCTATCGTCGCCATTTCTACACCCAGAGTTTGATGTTCGAAATGTTTTGGCGAAGGATATTGCACTTCACATGCCTTTATCTTTAAAATCACTAATCCAGTAAATTTCTCGGCGTAAAAAACAAAGAAATTCAGTGCTAAAATACATCCATCGTCTACTCCACACCGGTTACCAACCGCGGCCGTGTAAAAAACTGTTAAAAAGTCCTAGGGCGAATTCCTTTTGCCCTTATAAATCCGCCATTTTGTGGCAACAATTTTTTGACTGACAGGAGATAGGAGCCCGCATTCTAGGTGTATTATTTCTATGCCCCCAACCCAATCCCAAAAGGAGAGCCTGCTCGCAGGTTACCCATTCCAAGATTGCCCACCCCACCCAAGTTTTTCTCACCTCTTAAACCATAAGAGCCCAGAGTTGCCTGTGAAGGCCTAGGAGGCTGGAAAGTCCAAAAATTTAATATTAATTACAATAGACAAATATTCTTCTATGTTTTTTAATTATAAAATTGAAAACTACAAGTTACCATAACTTATCGTTTGACGTGATATGGGAAGGGTTTTGACAGGATATACACACAAATAATTATTAATATACAAATATTAAATAATCATGCCTCTTGCTCTATTAAATGCTGTGGCAAAACTGTCAATGCAATTCCAAGTGCGTAATATGTTTTGACAAATCTAGAGCTTTAATAAAATTATACAGTAATGAATACACACTCGCAGATAGTAGCGTCTGATCAGAATGCTGATCAGTGCAAACACAATCACCAATACACACCTAAAAATAGAAGAAAACAACCGTGAAATCTCCTACCAAGAAACACAGTTGTCAGTTGTAGAAACTGATATCTTACCTCGACAAGATCAACTCTCCGGCACGGCTTGACTCGTGGCATTTCCAGTCCAGAAAATTCATCGCCGTCGTGGTGTTGACAAACTTAAAACGTTCCTCACTGACAATATTGAGGTAAAAGTTGAAATGAACTAATAAACACGTTCGGATCGGGCTTCAAACGTGTTAAAATCGAGCCAAATATCGGGCCCTTGATTGGCCGTAAAACGCTACGTCACAAAACGTCATAAATCTTAACAATTCCAAACATCTCGACGGAATTTCACACATATCGAGATTATTGTTGACCATACATAACTCGGCAAAGAGTTCTTGGACATGAGACACTGCAGGTAACCCATGTCAAGATTGGTGTGCTGCCTTCGGCAACAATAAATATTAATTAACAAGATCATGAAAAAAATTGTTGAATTGAATTTACGTAGCTATAATACAGAAAAGCATATTGCGGCAGTACTTATTTAATGGGCTTTATTGGAAATTTGCGCATTTTAAATTTCGACCACGTATTCAGAACAACTTCTAAATCGATGCTGTCGGTGGGATCCTTTTCACAAGCAAGAACTATCAAGTCGTTCAAACGTTTGTCTTTCATTGTTAATCTTAGGCAGTTCTTAACGATTTTGAGAATACTGAAAGTTCGCTCATCCTTTGCGACGGAAACTGGTGCAGCAAGCAAAAGCTGATAGGCTTTGCATACGGTTGGAATTGTCCTTTTATTTTGATGGACGTACTTGGCAGCCTCTCATCGAAACAACCCAGCTCCGTGCAGGACCATGGTAATGAAACTGTCTAGCTAGACAGGAGTACTTCAGGTTCAACTTTGCAAGCAGGCAATAAGTATTCAGCCGTCTCCATGAATCTGCAAATCTCAAACACAAGCTAGCTACAGCCCACGCGTTTCCTAATAGTACTAATACGCATGTACAGCTGGACAACCGCTGCGTGCCAAACTCGTCCCCAAGGCCAGCTCCCCCCCGGGAAAGCGGACTAAGGTTACTTAATTATTACTAATTCGTATAATATACAGAATTCTTGATGGTGATCGTGCATAAAACTGATAAAAGTATAATCGTCATGCATTATTTTTTATGGACGTAAATATGTAAATGTCATCATAATTTTTTTGCCCATTTTCTAAATTTTACTCTGATTGCCCTGCCAATCGGGGTTTCTACTCTGATTGTCCTGCCAATCGGGATTTGTACTTTTTTTCTTGTTTTTTTTGGTTTGTTTTTGTTTTTGTTTGTTTGTTTGGGGGGGGGGGGGGCCACACACACCCCTTAAGTTTCGCCCCTGGTTTTTGATCCAATAGTTATTAATGGCAAAGAAGTAATATGTAAAGGCCGACAATGAGGACTAGACCGGGTTTTCAAGAACGAGGAATTCGTTCCAGTCCGAGGCGAAGCCGAGGACTGGAAGGAATTCCGAGTACTTGAACACCCGGTCTAGTCCGAATTGGAGGCCTTTACATGACTTCTCAAAATCACTTAGTGTATTCCCAAAATGAATTAGTGCATTAGTAATTAGTGTATGGATGAATAACCGATTGTGTGATGTAATATTTCAAGTCCAAGGACTTGAAATATTATTTCCAGTCCTTGGACTGGGAATAATATTTCAAGTCCTCTGCCCAGTACTTCCCTGGTATTTCAAGTCCCTTCACGTGGTGCAATTCAGCGCTTCTGATTGATTGATTATCTCATGAATTATTAATGAGTTTGAGAATTAGAGGTAGTTCATAGTGTCAAGCTGTTAGGTCTTACTATTAGTGATAACTTAACCTGGAATGCCTACATAGATGAGGTTATAAAGAAAGCTAGCAAAGGATTATATTTTTTAGTACAATTAGGGCGGCATCTCATAATCTAGCGTTGTTTTACGATCATGTATTAGATCAGTTGTAGATTATGCGATACCAGCGTTTTATCATTCTCTTCCCCAATACCTAAAAATGAGCTGGTGCGTCTGGAGAAAAGGGCCATATCTATTATCATGTGAGGTATGGATTATCATACTGCTCTTGAAAGATTAGGCATTAAACCTATGAAGGATCATCACGAACACCTATGTGGCAAACGTTTCCAGTCTGTGTCGTCAGATCCAAATCATACTTAAGATTAGTAACATATTACAAGCAAGGCACAGGCCTGAATATTATTTTTTGGAGCTCGCCGGACACAATTTCCGGCAAAAGAGAAAATCGGCCGGACAAGACCACTTTTCTGCCGGACATTCTGTATGTAGCACAGTCTTAGTTATAAAAATACGCTAAACAGCATAATATATATATATATATATATATATATATATATATATATATATATAGATAGATAGATAGATAGATAGATAGATAGATAGATAGATAGATAGATAGATAGATAGATAGATAGATAGATAGATAGATAGATAGATAGATAGATAGATAGATAGATAGATAGATAGATAGATAGATAGATAGATAGATAGATAGATAGATAGATAGATAGATAGATAGATAGATAGATAGATAGATAGATAGATAGATAGATAGATAGATAGATAGATAGATAGATAGATAGATAGATAGATAGATAGATAGATAGATAGATAGATAGATAGATAGATAGATAGATAGATAGATAGATAGATAGATAGATAGATAGATAGATAGATAGATAGATAGATAGATAGATAGATAGATAGATAGATAGATAGATAGATAGATAGATAGATAGATAGATAGATAGATAGATAGATAGATAGATAGATAGATAGATAGATAGATAGATAGATAGATAGATAGATAGATAGATAGATAGATAGATAGATAGATAGATAGATAGATAGATAGATAGATAGATAGATAGATAGATAGATAGATAGATAGATAGATAGATAGATAGATAGATAGATAGATAGATAGATAGATAGATAGATAGATAGATAGATAGATAGATAGATAGATAGATAGATAGATAGATAGATAGATAGATAGATAGATAGATAGATAGATAGATAGATAGATAGATAGATAGATAGATAGATAGATAGATAGATAGATAGATAGATAGATAGATAGATAGATAGATAGATAGATAGATAGATAGATAGATAGATAGATAGATAGATAGATAGATAGATAGATAGATAGATAGATAGATAGATAGATAGATAGATAGATAGATAGATAGATAGATAGATAGATAGATAGATAGATAGATAGATAGATAGATAGATAGATAGATAGATAGATAGATAGATAGATAGATAGATAGATAGATAGATAGATAGATAGATAGATAGATAGATAGATAGATAGATAGATAGATAGATAGATAGATAGATAGATAGATAGATAGATAGATAGATAGATAGATAGATAGATAGATAGATAGATAGATAGATAGATAGATAGATAGATAGATAGATAGATAGATAGATAGATAGATAGATAGATAGATAGATAGATAGATAGATAGATAGATAGATAGATAGATAGATAGATAGATAGATAGATAGATAGATAGATAGATAGATAGATAGATAGATAGATAGATAGATAGATAGATAGATAGATAGATAGATAGATAGATAGATAGATAGATAGATAGATAGATAGATAGATAGATAGATAGATAGATAGATAGATAGATAGATAGATAGATAGATAGATAGATAGATAGATAGATAGATAGATAGATAGATAGATAGATAGATAGATAGATAGATAGATAGATAGATAGATAGATAGATAGATAGATAGATAGATAGATAGATAGATAGATAGATAGATAGATAGATAGATAGATAGATAGATAGATAGATAGATAGATAGATAGATAGATAGATAGATAGATAGATAGATAGATAGATAGATAGATAGATAGATAGATAGATAGATAGATAGATAGATAGATAGATAGATAGATAGATAGATAGATAGATAGATAGATAGATAGATAGATAGATAGATAGATAGATAGATAGATAGATAGATAGATAGATAGATAGATAGATAGATAGATAGATAGATAGATAGATAGATAGATAGATAGATAGATAGATAGATAGATAGATAGATAGATAGATAGATAGATAGATAGATAGATAGATAGATAGATAGATAGATAGATAGATAGATAGATAGATAGATAGATAGATAGATAGATAGATAGATAGATAGATAGATAGATAGATAGATAGATAGATAGATAGATAGATAGATAGATAGATAGATAGATAGATAGATAGATAGATAGATAGATAGATAGATAGATAGATAGATAGATAGATAGATAGATAGATAGATAGATAGATAGATAGATAGATAGATAGATAGATAGATAGATAGATAGATAGATAGATAGATAGATAGATAGATAGATAGATAGATAGATAGATAGATAGATAGATAGATAGATAGATAGATAGATAGATAGATAGATAGATAGATAGATAGATAGATAGATAGATAGATAGATAGATAGATAGATAGATAGATAGATAGATAGATAGATAGATAGATAGATAGATAGATAGATAGATAGATAGATAGATAGATAGATAGATAGATAGATAGATAGATTGATTGATTGATTGATTGAAATATTTATTTATACACGGTAGTTTTATCAAATTGTATATAAAAATACATTTGTTCTTCCTAAAAGCCGTGATCTAGCTTATAATACTGTACATATTTACATTATTTACAATCAATTGAAACAAATGGTAATTATCTAGTTGGCACAGATAATAGTTGACTCCAATTTTTTGATAAATATTTTTAATGAGGATGCCTCTTTTATTTCGTCCGGCAGAGAATTCCAAAGTTTTGCACCAGTAAAGGCAAAACTTGAGTTATAATACTCCGTTCTATTATTAGGAAGTTCAAAAGTTATTTTAGATCTTCTGAGATTATAAGCATTTAGGCCATCACAATGTTTAAATATATCCAATAGGTATGGTGGTGCAATACCATTCACTATTTTATACATCATAATGGCCTTTTGCCTATATCTCATTTCTTTAATGTTCATCCAGCCAAGTTCTTCCAAAATTTGCGAGGATGATTTCAAGAAATGTGCCCCTGTAATAACACGAGCTGCTCTATTTTGTAAAATTTGTAAACTTTTGTCCAATGTTTCTCCAATGCTATCCCAAACTATAGAGCAGTAAATGAAATATGGTTCAACAATAGCTCTATAGAGTGACCCCAGGTTTTTTTTATTGAAAATTGGTTTAACACGTCTTAGAGTAGCAATATTGCGGGATACTTTTCCACGGATACCATGAATATGGTTATTCCATGATATATTTTCATCAACGTCAATCCCCAAGCATTTCACCGAGCGAACTTGGCTTAATGAAACACCGTTTACTGACAATGCAACTGAACCCCCAAGGGCCGCCAATTTTTGTCGGGAACCAATTAACATAAAGTCAGTTTTTAAGATATTTAATGTCAGCTTATTAGCACAAAGCCACTTGAAAATTTTGTCTAACTCAACCTTCATTTCTTCTTGAATTGATTCTAAATTGCAGCCTGTGAAGGTCATATTTGTATCATCAGCAAACAGTCTTGCAACACTACGTTCCAAACACTTGGGTAGGTCATTTATATAAAGTAAAAATAAGACCGGACCCAGAATGGAACCTTGGGGTACCCCACATGAAATTATTTCTTCATTGGAGTAAACCCCATTAACATGGCAAATTTGTGTCCTATTAGACAAGTAGGATCTAAACCACTCAAGACTGCACTCTTTCAAGCCATAACATGCTAATTTCATCAGCAATATTTTGTGGTCAATGGTGTCGAATGCTTTTTTTAAATCAAGGAAAATTACACCGTTCACCATTCCTTTATCAATATTAAAGCACCATTGATTTGTCATATCAAGTAATGCCGTCAAAGTTGAATGCAGCGAGCGGAATCCAGATTGTCTAGTATTAATTAGCCTGTGTTTGAGTAAGTATTCATAAATTTGATTGTACATTAAACGCTCAAATAAACGCGCAATTGTAGATAACACAGAGATTGGCCTAAAATTGTTCGCATCATCTCTTTCCCCAGATTTAAACAATGGAAACACCTGCGCGATTTTCCAGTTTGTTGGAAAATTCCTTGTTTCAATTGAAAGATTGAAAAGATATGTTAAAGATTCATAAATATACGGACCAGATATTTTCAACAATTTATTTGATATTTTGTCATGGCCCGAAGCCTTACGCAAGTTCAATTTATCTATCAGTTTTATAACCTGCTTAGCATCTATCTTTTGAAATTCAAATGATGAATTAGCCTGTGACATATAATCTTTTGGTGTTTTCTCATTGTTTAGAACGGGGACTTTAGATGCCAAATTTGGGCCAATTTCAACAAAATATTTATTAAAAGAATTAGCTATGTCATGAGATTTTGTTAAAATTTCTCCTGAATCAGATGACAGCATATTTATTTCAGTGTTATCTAATTTCTTACCCATAGCATTGTTTAAAATTTTCCACGTTTCCTTAGCGTTCTCTTTATTCTTATTAATTTCATTATGATAATATGTCTTTTTAACCTCCTTAATCTTATTGTTTACAAAATTGCGTTGCTTTTTATAAGCAGACCAATATTCAGAATTATCGGACGAGATGGCTTTTTTCTTAAGCCTATCTCTTTCTAACATTAATATTTTAATTTCGGAGTTAAGCCAAGGGCTAGGTTTATTACGTACTCTGAAACTACGTCGAGGTGCGTGTTTATCAATCACTCCAAGGAAAACAGATAGATAGATAGATAGATAAAATAGATAGATAGATAGATAGATAGATAGATAGATAGATAGATAGATAGATAGATAGATAGATAGATAGATAGATAGATAGATAGATAGATAGATAGATAGATAGATAGATAGATAGATAGATAGATAGATAGATAGATAGATAGATAGATAGATAGATAGATAGATAGATAGATAGATAGATAGATAGATAGATAGATAGATAGATAGATAGATAGATAGATAGATAGATAGATAGATAGATAGATAGATAGATAGATAGATAGATAGATAGATAGATAGATAGATAGATAGATAGATAGATAGATAGATAGATAGATAGATAGATAGATAGATAGATAGATAGATAGATAGATAGATAGATAGATAGATAGATAGATAGATAGATAGATAGATAGATAGATAGATAGATAGATAGATAGATAGATAGATAGATAGATAGATAGATAGATAGATAGATAGATAGATAGATAGATAGATAGATAGATAGATAGATAGATAGATAGACTTTATTACCTCCAATGCTGGAGAGTCCCGTCAAAAACCCCGGGTAGGTATAAATATTTACATAATATGAAAAACAATTAACGTATTATATTACAGTAAAAAATTTAGAAGATTAATTATGAGTTGCTACTTTATTAAAAATTTTCAAAATTCCTTGTGCAGCTGTTAATAATAAAATATCTGAGAAATTAGCGCTTGTATCGCTACTCTCGTAATGAAAACGATCAATCAATTCAGCATTAAAAAAATTAAGATAAATGACATTATCCTCCTCACTAAATAGTTTTGCACAGATTACGACAGGTAATCTATCTTGGAGAATATCCCAAAGCCTAGCACGTTCGGCAGCCATTGCAGGACAGTCCATTATAAAATGATAAGCAATACTATGCAAGCTTCTACCACAAATACTGCATTCAAAGTTATCTTCCAGGTCAAGTATTTTTGACATAACCGCAGAAGGAACGTTTCCGCTGATGACATTGACTGCATTAGCAATTGCCATGATACTAACCGGATTCCGCATCGCAACGGACCACAGCTCCAGGGGTTTCAAGTCCTGGTGAATAAGGCCATAATGTTCAAGATCAAGTTTGGCATTAATTCCTTCTCTCCAACTTTGAATTTGCCGTAGATTTATGGCTTCCTTAACCATGATTTTCCATCTTTGTTCTGTGGGGAAAACGCCGGTTTCAGCATATATTAACAAATTCTCTGTCAAATGATATTTTCCAAGAATTTTAACAATGTCTGAAAAGTATCCTAAACAACAAACTGAACCTTTGCACATATAATTAAAAAGTCGTCTAATGAAAATCTGCTTATGGATGAAAACTGGCGTTGACGATACCAGTTTATGTAGAAAAAGCAGTTTTGACTTATCGATATATCCCTCCATAGTCCATAACCCTAAATTTCCAATGGCTGCTTCTGATTTCGTCGTCGAGCAAAGACCTTGCATTCTTTTAGCTGCAAAACGATTCACTCTATCCAACATTTCCAAATCTGTCTTTGTTAAGTTCCACCAGACTTGTGAACCATGGAGCATTTTGGCTAATCCAACACTTTTCCAAATTTCGACACCACAGATAGGATTTAATCCTCCAGGTCTAATTCCTGCACTCATCAGTGATGACACCACTTCTTTTCCTTTGTTCGCCACACCCTTCGTACGTTTACTGCTAGAGAAGTCACACGAGAGAATTATACCAGCGTGTTCGTAGAATTGCTTTTCTTCAATCGGTTTATTGTACATGTAGAAAGTACGCTTCATCCTATTCCTCGAGTTACAAATTGTCGATTCACCAAATGTTACAACAGCTGTTTTTGATAAATTAAACATAAAGCGCCACCTGTTTCCGTACTTCTCCATGGCATGAATCATTGCTTGCAATCCACCAACTCGGGGAGAAATTAAGGTTATATCGTCAGCAATGGTAATGTTGCTAATATTGTCCAGTGATTCAATTTCAATGCCACATTTTAAATTGTCCAACATTTCTGTTATATCATTATTGAAACACATGTACAACCAGGGAGATAACACCCCACCCTGTCTAATGCCTTGTTTAACAGAAAAAGGTTCAGAGAGGAGACCATCCATCAATATACAACACGACATCTTGCTATACCAATTTCGCAAGATTCTCCAAGTTTTCCCTTTCACTCCCATGTTAAAAAGTTTAAAAAAGAGCCCATCAATCCAAACGGTGTCGAAAGCTTTGGATGAGTCTAAAAAACAGCTAAAAACATTGCTTCCCTCCTCTTTGTAATAGTTAATTACTTCTTGCAATGCAAAACTGGCCATAATACAGCTATTGGACTCTTGGTATGCAAATTGTACTTTATTCGGAACACCAGCTTCATTAAGAACAACCAAATTTCGTTCGAGAATAATACGTTCTAAAATCTTGCCAATCACATTAAGTAGTGTTATACCACGATAACTATCCTTGTCAAATTTACTCTTTTTCTTTCCTTTAAACAATGATATTATCATTCCAGTAGTCATTGACTCCGGTAGAATTTCAAGCTCTCTTATCGAATTTAGAATCCTCGTCAAGCTTTCCCAGCAAGAATCACCACCATATTTTAAATGTTCGTATTGGATTCCGTCCAAACCGCCAGCCTTACCGTTTGGCAGACTTCGACATACATTTGCAACTTCATCCACCTGAAATTGAGTATCTAAAGGATCATCAGTCACCTCGTGACTTAAAGTTGAGTATTCTTGAACCTTTTGCTCAACTAACTTCTTGAAATCCTCGTCAAAGTTCTCACATTCGAGAGGGGAGTATAATTTTTCATAATGGTCTTGCCATATTCCTAATACTTGTTCCTTGTCCGATACCAATTTTCCTTCAATCTTCAAAACATTCCCAGTTCTAATCTTAGCGCTACGTAATTTACATATTCGCTTATGGAATTCGCCCCTGTCAACCTCAAAAATGCGTTGCAGTTCATTCTGTTCACTAACCTCATGTTCCCATGCTTTCTGACGAAGTTCCTTCCTAAACTTTCTCTTTGCTTCTTTATACCTGAAAAAGAACATGTTATCTCGATTCCTGGGTCTTCCTACAGCAATCCATTCTCTGTGGCACTGCCTTATTTCATAATGAAGCTGTTTAAGGCTCTCACTCCAATAAGGCTTGAGGTGTGGTTTAAATTTCGCTTTTGGAATTGATTGTTTTGCTGACGCAACCAAAACTTCGTTAAACTTAACAATGGTACATTCCAAATCACGTACATTATTAATATTAATATCGACCAAGTTCGAAGATATATTTCTCTCCAAACATCTCTGGTATTTGGTTCTAATTCTCTCATCATCAATCCTTTTCCAGGATAACTTTTCCCTATAGGGCCTATCGTTTTTGCACCACAAGTGCCCGAAGAAACCTTGATTCAACGTACAGAAGATTGGGAGATGAAAAGACAGATTATCGGGATGCTCCAATTGTATGTGACAGTCCATGATAATAGGCATAGCGTCCATTTGTACCAAGATGTGGTCAGTCGTAGTAGTGATTAAGCCATCTTGACCATAAAATGTCTCTACGGGTCCTTTACAAAAGTCTTGACTGTTTACAGATTTAAAGTTCCTTCTTTCCAGAAAATCAATAAGTTCCCTTCCTCTTTCATTTACAGTGGTAAAACTTCTGGGCCCACCAAACTGCCCAATATGAGCATTAAAATCCCCAAGTATAAGTAACGTTCCATGAGTGCTAAGACGGAGTACAATATCTTCTAAATTTGTCACACACGCTCTGTATGCATTGATAGAGTAATTTGATGGAGGCAAATACACTCCAACAATGAAAAGGTCATGTTCCTCTATTAGTTTAACACGGATAACTATAATTCTGTCATTGCCCAGGTCATCCATCCTGGTAATATATGGATCAAGACTTTTGCGCCAAAGGACTCCTACACCTCCTTTACCCCTTCGCCAAATTGAATCCAAATTAAGGTCGCGGCTCGAGCGCCCCCATCCTGTAAAATTCTCGTTTGCGGTAGCTAAAAAGTTCAGAGACTCCGGATACAGCCAGTGCTCCTGTACAACACAAATATCCGATTTTTCTAAACAATTCTGCAAATGAATAACATTTGACAGCATTCCCCCAATGTTCCAAGTGGATAGTCGTAGTTTTGAGAGATCCATTACTTTCCATCGGCAATCATACCTCCGTCAGTAACGGCCCCACAACGAGTAGCCTTCCCTTCCCTGGTAACTTTCATTTCCAACAACTTTTGTTTCGACATCCACCGTTCGCCTATATTTCTTTCAACATTTGTATGTAGTTTTATGATCTTTTATGTAGTTTTTAAAATTTTACCTTAGTTACACTTTTAAATTTGGTTGTTTTATATTATAATGTAACATAGTTTTATAGATACGTATAAGTTACTATGAATATCTAAATGTGTAAATTACGTAATTCAGCCTTATTGGCTGCGATGTAATCTTAATAAATCTATCTATCTATCTAATCAATAACTGACAAGTTCTCTTTCTTTTTGTAGAAACTACTAGCCCTCCAAAATTCAGAAAGATCTTGACAAATTTTTCAGCAGTTGCTGGTGAAACAGAGATTAAGTTGACTTGCCAAGTGCGTGCTTCCATTGAAATACAGTATTGGTGGACAAAAGATGGCCAGAATATCGATACCACATCGAGGAGACTGAGATACAAACGTTTTCGGTATTTGAAAATAAAAAAGGTCAAGCTTTCCGATGCTGGCGAATACTCTTGCGTGGCAAAGAACAAGGCAGGAAAAATTGAACATAAGATGCATTTATACGTCATAGGTAGGAAACTAGGAATCAACACTTATTGTATTGTATTGTATTGTATTGTATTGTATTGTATTGTATTGTATTGTATTGTATCGTATCGTATCGTATTAGATGTTTTGGTGTGTACCAGGACAAAACCAGGACAAAATAATAAGCATACATGAAGTAGTTCCCGAGTGATAAATTTGATTGGCTAACAAAATCTGTCAAACCGATTTTCTACTATCCAAATAACTAACTATCCAAATAACTAACTATCCAAATATCGCTGTATATTTGACTCATTTTTAGCGTTATTTGGACAGTTTTTAATGCAGTTGTATAATAACGTATCGTATCGTATTGTATTGTATTGTATTGTATTGTATTGTATTGTATTGTATTGTATTGTATTGTATTGTATTGTATTGTATTGTATTGTATTGTATTGTATTGTATTTATTGTTTTGTATTGTTTTGTATCGCGTTGCGTTGCGTTGCGTTGCGTTGCGTTGCGTTGCGTTGCGTTGCGTTGCGTTGCGTTGCGTTGCGTTGCGTTGCGTTGCGTTGCGTTGCGTTGCGTTGCGTTGCGTTGCGTTGCGTTGCGTTGCGTTGCGTTGCGTTGCGTTGCGTTGCGTTGCGTTGCGTTGCGTTGCGTTGCGTTGCGTTGCGTTGCGTTGCGTTGCGTTGCGTTGCGTTGCGTTGCGTTGCGTTGCGTTGCGTTGCGTTGCGTTGCGTTGCGTTGCGTTGCGTTGCGTTGCGTTGCGTTGCGTTGCGTTGCGTTGCGTTGCGTTGCGTTGCGTTGCGTTGCGTTGCGTTGCGTTGCGTTGCGTTGCGTTGTGTTGTGTTGTGTTGTGTTGTGTTGTGTTGTGTTGTGTTGTGTTGTGTTGTGTTGTGTTGTGTTGTGTTGTGTTGTGTTGTGTTGTGTTGTGTTGTGTTGTGTTGTGTTGTGTTGTGTTGTGTTAATTGTATTGTATTTAGTTTCATTTAGCGTTGTTACAATGGTAGTGTATTAAAGTATAGGTTGTACAGCACACGTAATACTGAACAATCTGTTCTAATTAAGAATTTGAAGCTTGGCAGACTGTAGCTCAATGGTTGGGGCGTCAATCTTGACGAATGTTTACCAAATCCTTGGAACTGGATTTTGACAATAAACTTGTTGTTACAGTTTTGTTCGTCTAGTAACTGCTGTGACAACTTGTTAACTATGCTAATCAAACATGTTTACAACTAGTTAATACAACAGTAAATATCTTAAGTGTTCCACAAACATAAACAACTATCGTCCATACAGAATGAATCAATTAATGTGTATAATATTTTGTTTTAATTTTTCTCACTGTAGCACCAAAGCCTATACAAGGTAAGAATATAATTTTCTAATTACTGGTAAATTTTCTTGAAATGGGTTATCCCAGATCACATCAAACAAAATCACTCCTATCACTGGAAACTACGTACTGAACTCTTGTACGTGTGTGTCTCACAACACGAAACATACATGCAGGGCTGATATTGCAGTAACGCCGTTCAAGCGTTGTTTAGGATAATCAATGTTTAAAACAAGTTTTAAAATACCTAGATAAGTGGTTAAATCTTGTTTAGCACACTTGGCCATTCCTGTTGATAGTGGTCTATACAAATGCAACGTGTCGAATAAATATGGGTATATCAACAAAACTTACAAACTTGAAGTGCAAGGTAGCTAAGATGATATCACTGCTACTATTATTACTTCTGCAAAGGGGTTATGTTTTCACCACTACCACTCTTACTATCATGATTATCATCACCACCATCATCATAACCTTCATCATCCTCACCATTATCACCATAATCATTACTATTATCATCACTAGCCTGCGCTCGAACCCCCTAATACCGTCAGCTACGTGGGCTTTACGCGGGCAACGGGAAATACCGCCTGCCCAAAAACCATGTGTTTTTGAATTCCGCCCACCGAATATATTTGTTTAAGAGAACCAATCAGAGCGTGAGCTAATAAGCATGTCTGCACGCAGGCTACGATCGCGCTACATCTGCAAATGTTTCATCGGAGAGTTCAACTGCTGTGTAGTTAAGCGATTCAAGAGAAGAGATTTGGTCGTTTATATATACTCTTCAAGGGAGAGACCACGAGTACAAAACAGCCATCATTAATAATTCAAATAGTGAAATAAAAGTAGCGTGCTGGGTAGGCAGAGTCTAAAGGCCTGTTTAAACGGATCCAACATGTTGGATAATGTTGCATGATGTTGGACATTGTTGGATCGAGTTTGATTCCGTTCAAACTTTTCATCCAACATCGTCCAACATTTGACGGAAAACTAGTTCATCGACATCGTTTCCATGGAGATTTGAGTCACTTGACGAGGTAAAAACATTCAAAATGGCGGAACGCGGGAGTGACGAGAGTTTGTTCGAGAGTTTGACGCAGGAACGTGAGCAACCCCTCGCTAAAACTCCTCTGAATAATAAAAATAGAAATGTCGAGTATTCCAAGGGAGATGAGATAACAAAAGCTACTTCAAGTAAGAAAAAGAAGACTGGTCTATCAAAGGCAATTAAGTGAAGGGAGTGGACTGACGCGAAAATAGACGAGCTTCTTGAAATGTTTGAGGAGTGGGTTTGCTTATGGGATGTGTATTGTTAATTATTAATTAATGGCACTTGTGTTGGATGTTGTTGCATCCGTTTGAACATGTTGGCCAACATTGTCCAACAATGGGCCAACATTGTTGGACCAACAATGTTGGACAATGTTGGATCCGTTTAAACAGGCCTTAACGTTTCGAGCGAAGGCCCTTCGTCAGAGAGAAACGTTTCTCTCTGATGAAGGGCCTTCGCTTGAAACGTTCTCTCTGACGAAGGGCTTTTGCTTGAAACGTTAGACTCCTACGTTCTTTGTTTCGGCAGTTTATCTAACCTTACTATATTTCGATTGTGTTAATAATTCCAGACATTTTCATCATCTCATGCTTCGCCAAAGCATACACGGTAAATATCATACTTTTACCAAATCCAGTTGGCAAAATTAAAATCACAGCTCTACCATGCAAGCAAGTTGTTCACTCTTCAAAACGACGTGACGACCGATAGCGCTTAAAGAATTCAATACTTTCTCGATACGTTCGCTTAATATTTGTCTACTCATGTCTGCAATGAGGTGTAATATGATAACTCCTGAAATCAAAAATCAATATTCTGATCAATCAGAATTCACCGTCACCCAACGGACGGATCACTCAAAAACAGCTGGTTTTGGGCAGGCGGCATTTCGCGTTGCCCGCGTACCGCCCGCGCCCGAACTCCCTAATATCGCCAGCTACGCAGGCTACATCACCACCATCATCACCACCAGCATCATCACCACAATCACCACCACCACCACCACCATCGTCACCACCATCATCATCATCGCCAGCATATCATCACCATGATCATCACCATGATCATCACCATCATTATCACCACCACCATTATCATCACCGCCATTATCAGCACCACCATCACCACCATCATCACCAGCATAATCATCACCACCATCATCTTCACCATCATCATAACCATCACCATCATCATGGCCATCATCATCACCATCACCATCACCAAATCATTATCATCATAACCATCACCATCGTCACCACCATCATTATTATATTACCTTAAAACTTGTTATTCTACTCAAGTAATGTCCTTACTCTTAAATGTTAAATTTTCGTCTAATTCGAAACAAGAACTTAGTTTGAACGTAATTGTTCACTAAATTGTTCACGACAGTTGTTTTGCATTATTAAACTTTTTGCACCACTATACCATCACCTGTCAAAAAGTAATACGACTTAAAGCTTACTTCCTTCAGAAGAAAAACGCCATGGCGTCAGACTATTTTTCCCAAACGTCTCACTTGAAGACACCAAAGAGTACACTTGCATGACCGGAAATTACTTGGGATATGATTATAAATCCTTTTATTTAAATGTTCTATCGACAAGACCGACTACAGGTACGTTCCAATGGACCCCATTTCCAACATAGTTTAACGCTAGTAATTGGCTTAAAAAGGTTTTGAACGTAACTTAACCCATTCTAACTTGAGCTGACCAAAAATGGCTCCTTCATCATTTTACTCTGTCTAGCGGCAAACGATTTTTCTCGTAAAAGGGGGAACCCTCAGACATTCTAGGCAGCATTGGTTTACGTAGCTCTACTTCCGCAGCTCACAGCACGCTGTGGGTAATATATAATAATAATATATATTACTATGTACTGTAATAATATATAAATATATTTAACAATTATTCGCCGAGGGTGAGGTGAATATATTGGGGAATAATAACCGAGACGAAGTACACATTTTGGTACTTTTAGGAACAGCATCTTCTTTGAAATTGTTAATTTCCTCATCTGTCGCATTGACAAATTGGCTGGCGGTCATTTTGAATAAACGCTGTAGGTGAACATCGAGAATTAGTAGATATTAGTTAATCAATCAATGACTGACAAGTTCTCTTTCTTTTTGTAGAAACTAGCCCCCCAAAATTCACAAAGATCTTGTCAAGTTTTTCTGCAGTTGCTGGTGAAGTAAGAATTAAGTTGACTTGCCAAGTACGTGCTTCCATTAAAACACAGTATTGGTGGACAAAAGATGCCCAAAATATCGATACCACAACAAGGAGATTGGGATACAAACATTTTCAGTATTTGAAAATAAAAAAAGTCAAGCTTTCCGATGCTGGGGAATACACTTGCGTGGCAAAGAACGAGGCAGGAAAAATTGAACATAAGATGCATTTATACGTCGTAGGTAGGAATCAACACTTATTGTGTTGCGTTGTCTTGTCTTGTCTTGTCTTGTCTTGTCTTGTATTGCGTTGCGTTGCGTTGCGTTGCGTTGCGTTGCGTTGCGTTGCGTTGCGTTGCGTTGCGTTGCGTTGCGTTGCGTTGCGTTGCGTTGCGTTGCGTTGCGTTGCGTTGCGTTGCGTTGCGTTGCGTTGCGTTGCGTTGCGTTGCGTTGCGTTGCGTTGCGTTGCGTTGCGTTGCGTTGCGTTGCGTTGCGTTGCGTTGCGTTGCGTTGCGTTGCGTTGCGTTGCGTTGCGTTGCGTTGTATTGTATTGTATTGTATTGTATTGTATTGTATTGTATTGTATTGTATTGTATTGTATTGTATTGTATTGTATTGTATTGTATTGTATTGTATTGTATTGTATTGTATTGCGTTGTATTGCATTGTATTGCGTTGTATTAATTGTATTGTATTTAGTTTCATTTAGTGTTGTTACAATGGTATGGTAGTATAGGACAGGTTGTACAGCACACGTAATACTGAACAATCTGTTCTAATTAAAAATTTGAAGCTTGGCAGACTGTAGCTCAATGGTTGGGGCGTCTAACAGAAACGTTTTCTGAATATTCAATCTTGACGAATGTCTACCAAATCCTTGGAACTGGATTTTGACAATAAACTTGTTGTTTCAGCTTTGTTCGTCTAGTAACTGCTGTGACAACTTGTTAACTATGCTAATCAAACATGTTTACAACTAGTAAATACAATAGTAAACATCTTAAGTGTTCCAACAAACATAAACAACTATCGTCAATACAGAATGAATCAATTAATATATATAATATTTTGTTTTAATTTTTCTCACTGTAGCACCAAAGCTTCTACGAGGTAAGAATCTTCTAATTACTGGTAAATTTTCTCATACATGTCCAACATAGGCATCGGATGACGGATCGTAACGATCAGGCGTACGTACCGTACCATCTGTATTCCGATAGTCACGGACCGACATCACGTAACACAGATGGTAGACACTTAGTAAATACGTTCTTCTTGAATATTCAAGGATAGTTGAGATGGTACGGATCGCACGGACCGTGACATCTGCATTTGGATGGTCACGGATCGATATCACATGATACAGATGGTAGAAATCGAGCATTATACGGCATAATGCCACAACTATATCACAATGTTGCCTCGTTCTTTATAAATCTCAGGCGTACGTCAAGTACGAAATATTCGTGACTCGAGCATCACACAGCATAATGCCACGCAAGTATATCACAATATTGCCTCGTTCTTTATAAATCTCAGGCGTACGTCAAGTACGAAATATTCGTGACTCGAGCATCACACAGCATAATGCCACGCAAGTATATCACAATATTGCCTCGTTCTTTATAAAACTCCGGCGTACGTCAAGTACGAAATATTCGTGACCCCAGCATTAACACAGCATAATGCCACAAATAAAGTCATGTTAGCGTTAACACGATAGCCGTGCATATCAATTAACCCGTATTGCTGGGTGACCGTTTACAAGCATTAGTTACACTGCATAATGCAAGAAGTATATATCACAATGTTGCCTCGTTCTTTATAAAACTCAGGTGTAGCATTGTGATACCACTTGTACTGGCACAGTGAAACTTGAGAGGAGAATTCTCAAGTTTCACTATGGGACTGCTCTAGTGATCGAATATTAAAGGACTACAAAACTGAGATCATTCAGATGGATTAAAAAAATGTCGACGTTCTTCCCTTATTTTCTCGAGTACTCGAACACATAGGCCAGAATACAAGGCAACAACATCGATCTGAAACAATCGAAATTTTCTTTTACGACGACGTTTTTCAATATAGCCTTGTTGTTTTTCGCCATGTTGTTTAGTGCAGAAAATTATCGACCACAATACCATATGTTTTGACAACAGAGGCCAACAGAGCTCTGCTCGGCCGGAAAATTAAAACATTCCCAACCTTGGAATCTGGGATGAGCCTAAGCTGAGCCGAGTTGAGGAAGGCTAAAGCCTAAAAAAGCCCAGAGATTTATATTACGGACGTTAACAAAGCTTAACACCAAACGAACGAAATGAGAAATCTAATTTGGGAGGTAATACGGGCAACATTTTTCTACAACTTTCAACGCAACTTTGTTGCGTTGCAATTTGAAAAGCGTTGTTGCACGTATTACCACTCACCTTAAACGAAATTTTGTTGCGTGACAATGATTAAACTGGGTGGTAATACGTGCAACAACGCTTTTCAACTTGCAACGGAGCAAAGTTGCGTTTTGAAGAAAAATTTATCTCACCTTAAAGCCTAACACACGCACATCCAGTGAGAAAACATATCAGGTCATTCCAAAAGTTGGTAATCAAAAATAAAATACCAGGGAAGAATTTTTAAATAGTTAAGCTGAAAACATTGTCTCTTTCTTTCAAATAGCACGGCGTTGACTAAATTAAATAGATTAAATATACTCGAAATTTAGAAAGGTTTGATATACTGCCGAAACGTAGGAGTCTAACGTTTCGAGCGACGAAAGGCCTTCACTCGTAACGTTAGACTCATGCCGCTTCTCTGTTTAGGCAGTATATCACGTTTATTTCACTGTTTAGATTAAATGTACAGTAGTGTGGATCATAAATGTTAAGCTAAACAAAAAGGGGAAATAATGTTTCATAGGTACTGAAATTAACGGAGTGAACAATTCATGCCGTGCCAATCATAACAAAACATTTTTATGGCCATGCACAATGAAATCATTCTTAAAAAAATATAGATATAAACCAGCAGTACACAGGTCGTATAATGATGCAAAGTTATGTTGTTATTCTTTACTTGCATTCTTAAAGTAGACAAAGTAGTTGGAAGCGGATTTTTAAATCATGGAGCATTGTCTCATTCAGCATCTCAAACATTGCTAGCTGCGTCGATTCTATAGCAATTTATGTAGGTAAAACGGAGTAATGTTTATTATTATACAATAATGATACAATCTCTATTTTGATTCCCTAAAAGCATATTGAACGTCATATGTACCGTGACAAAATTTCTTTACTTTCACGTGACGTCACTTCCGTCTTATCTGTCCAGATGGAGGTCAAGGGCGAATGTTACTTCAAAATATTTACATGATATTGATACTCACGAGTTGTCTACGTTCGTGTTAGAAAAGCCAGCAAGCTTGCGTTGTGCTACGTTCTACAAAACGATCTAATCATACTTTGCCTGACCACCATATGAAAAACAGATATGAAATCTCATGCAAAAAGTCACTGATTGAAACATAACAATACGACGCAATTTTTATGTCACGTCAGTGCTCTGTCGGGCAGGGCACTGCATGGTTTAAAGGAGAGTCAGGCCTAGGTCAAACGTCGCTCTTCTCATGCGCCGAACCTAATGAAAATGAGCTAAATCCTTTGTTTATGCTGATTTGCATTAGGTTCGGCGCATGAGAAGAGCCAGGCTCTTCTCATGCGCCGAACCTAATGCAAATCAGCATAAACAAAGGATTTAGCTCATTTTCATTAGGTTCGGCGCATGAGAAGAGCGACGTTTGACTTAGGCCTGAGAAGCGAATTGACAAGACCACGGTTTTGTTGACAACTAAGACACAAATAAAAGCTAACGAGTTACACAGTCAGCTGTTATAGTTTTCAAGCTGTACTTGACAGACAAAAAGTAGGAGATTCTCACTCGCTTCACTCGCTAGCTGTATATATATATATGAATTCTCTTTTTTCATTATTTACCAAAAAAGGTTACTAGCTTACTTCGTTAACTAGGTTCGGTCCGTGACCATCTGAATACAGATGGCACGATCTGCAATGCTCTTTCACCAATCGGTTTATATTTACTCATGGTGTGAATTCTATAGATGCCTATGTTGGACATACCTCAATTTTCTTGGAATGTGTCATCCCAGATGACATCAAACAAAATCACTCGAAACTACGTACTGAACTCTTGTACGTGTGTGTCTCACAACACCAAACATGCATGCAGGGCTTGCAGAAACGCCGTTCAAGCGTTGTTTACGATAATCAATGTTTAAAACAAGTTTTAAAATACCTAGATAAGTGGTTAAATCTTGTTTAGCACACGTTTACATTATCTATAAAATTGGCCATTCCTGTTGATAGTGGTCTATCACCATCACCATCACCAAATCATCAACATTATAACCATCACCACCATCATTATTATGTTACCATAAAACTTGTTATTCTACTCAAGTGATGATGTCCTTACTCTTAACTGTTACATTTTTTGTCTAATTCGAAACAAGAACTTAGTTTAAACGTAATTGTTCACTAAATTGTTCACGACAGTTGTTTTGCATTATAAAACTTTTTGCACCACTACCATAACCTGTCACAACTTAGAGCTTACCCATTGGCTGTATTTCCTTCTCTTTCAGCTGTGCCGGTCGTGGAAAAGATTAACAATGAATGTTACAGCATATGTTGGAGATAATGTGACGGTTCTGTGTAAAGCAGTTAGTGATGGCGTACCACATTTCCAATTACTAGTATACAACGAAGTGACCAAAGGCCTGACAGTGCTGCAAAAGAACCAATATCTACTTCCTTCAGAAGAAAAACGCCATGGCGTCAGACTGTTTTTCCGAAACGTCTCACTTGAAGACGCCAAAGAGTACACTTGCATGGCGGGAAATTACGTTGGCCATGATTATAAATCCTCTTACTTAAATGTTCTATCGAAAAGACCGACTACAGGTACGTTCTAATGGACCCCATTTCCAACATAGTTTAACGCTAGTAATTGGCTTAAAAAGGTTTTGAACGTAACTTAACCCATTCTTACTTGAGCTGACCAAAAATGGCTCCTTTATCGTTTTACTCTGTCCAGCGGGCGGCGGCAAACGATTTTACTCGTAAAAGGGAGAACCCTCAGACATTCTAGGCAGCATTGGTTTAAAATCATGAATTACTGCCCAAACACTTGTGAACTTGGAACGACAGAGCTTGAGTGCGCACGCTCACTGCTTGCAGTTTGAGCGCTCTGACATGGTCTTGATGTCCCACATTTTGTGTGGCATCAAGGGTGACTGTAAATAGCAGTTATCTTCATCCTGCTCATCAGCACTACACTGATGAGGCCCAAAAGGCCGAAACGGTACCGTCTGTAGTTAGATATCGCTCTATGACCTAGGTCATATTGAGCGCTCTACAGGATGAGCCATTGTCGCTTACGCATTGTGCGCACGCTCACTGCTTGCAGTTTGAGCGCTCTGACATGGTCTTGATGTCCCACATTTTGTGTGGCATCAAGGGTGACTGTAAATAGCAGTTATCTTCATCCTGCTCATCAGCACTACACTGATGAGGTTCAAAAGGCCGAAACGGTACCGTCTGTAGTTATATATATATATATATATATATATATATATATATATATATATATATATATATATATGTGTGTGTGTGTGTGTGTGTGTGTGTGGACGGACCACGCGCGGTGAAGATTGTGGGGCACTGGAAACAATATAGTTCTTGACAAAAAAGATTTGAAAAAGACTGATTTGAACTAATATATTATTCTTGACAAAAAGACTTGAGAAAGGAGTTTTTGGGATACGTACATCCTTTTCAAAAGAACAGAAACAAATCAACGTTTACGTATAAAGTCTTGACTAAAGGAAACCCGTCAAACCAAAACTCGAAAGAAGGAAAAAGAAATAGTCAAAATAGAAAACCAACGAACATAAAGGCCGAAAAGTTTAAGCTACGGTAAAAATATAGAGCAGTCGCTCTCAGTAATCACGAACACTTAGTAGCAAAACTGTTCGAGTTCCCCTGTTTACATCTATCACTGTTAATTTTGTTTTATATTTTGTGCGTCCTTGAAGTACGTATCATATCCATTGCATGTTTTTTCTTGCCAATGCCCGTTACGTTGTATTTTTTACCTGTGGCTGCCGTCTTATCTCCTTTTAAACAGTTTTCTTATTGTAAAACTACATATGACTTAGCGGTTGTTTATAATTTAGCATAAAAAATGAAGGAACATTTTTTCTTTTGTAAAACGTACAAACGCTGTTGAAATATTTATTAACATGTATGTGAAAACATTTTCAGCAATTCAGATTTCGAAATGAAAAATTGTTTTTGTTATATTAGTTTAAATAAATTTAAAATGCCATGAATGAATATAGCCGTGGTAGCCAGCCAGGCCAGTTTGAGTAGTTTTCAAAATGCAAATATTTTTTAGATACCAAGCAATGTTCTTTGTAAACATGCCGGGAAGAAAGAACTGTAAAGTATAACCCTAATACTGTAATAAAGTTCTGACGCCTACTTCAGTAGTGTGGTGGTAACATTGTCGGTTTGCACGCAAACGAGACCGAGATTAAATCCTGGATGCAACGTGCAATTTTCTTCATCTCAATATATTTTACGAAATATCATCCTTAAATTTTTCTTTGTTCTTTGTGGCATTTTTCTTCAAAAAAATAGAGTGTTTTTTTTTATTCCAAATATTCTACCATAATTAAAGCTATATGTTCCTCGTTCCAACAGGAGTAGCTATTTCCAGGCCTCCAATAAAAAAAGAGCGCTAGGGGGGGTTGCTGTAAAAGCGGGCGAGAGGTTATTGCATTTATGTATTTCTAGTAATAATATGTATTGCTATATAATAATATATATATTTAACAGTTATTCGCCGAGGTTGAGTTGAATATATTGGTGAATAATAACCGAGACGAAGTACACATTTTGGTACTTTTAGGAACAGCATTTTCTTTGAAATTGTTAATTTCCTCGTCTGTCGCATTGACAAATTGGCTGGCGGCCATTTTGTATAAACGTTGTAGGTGAACATCGAGAATTACAACTGACAAGTTATCTTTCTTTTTGTAGAAACTAGCCCTTGAAGATAAGATGCATTTATACGTCATAGGTAGGAATCAACACTTGCATTGCATTGCATTGCATTGCATTGCATTGCATTGCATTGCCTTGCCTTGCCTTGCCTTGCCTTGCCTTGCCTTGCCTTGCCTTGCCTTGCCTTGCCTTGCCTTGCCTTGCCTTGCCTTGCCTTGCCTTGCCTTGCCTTGCCTTGCCTTGCCTTGCCTTGCCTTGCCTTGCCTTGCCTTGCCTTGCCTTGCCTTGCCTTGCCTTGCCTTGCCTTGCCTTGCCCTGCGGTGCGGTGCGGTGCGGTGCGGTGCGGTGCGGTGCGGTGCGGTGCGGTGCGGTGCGGTGCGGTGCGGTGCGGTGCGCGGTGCGGTGCGCGGTGCGGTGCGGTGCGGTGCGGTGCGGTGCGGTGCGGTGCGGTGCGGTGCGGTGCGGTGCGGTGCGGTGCGGTGCGGTGCGGTGCGGTGCGGTGCGGTGCGGTGCGGTGCGGTGCGGTGCGGTGCGGTGCGGTGCGGTGCGGTGGTATATAAACTGGATGGGCCGTTGGGCCGGATTTTGCGTGCCAGTTGTACGAGGACGTGACCACTACCCAAGATGGCTGCCACTGAAGTTCATAGCTTTCGTAGATTGAAAACAGACAAAAAGAGTTATTTTAAGAAAATTTAAACCAATGTAAGGACACAGGAAGTACTTAATAAGGTTTAAGACGTTAATTTCTTGTATTTGTTTCTGTTACTGAGCTATAAAACCTTTAAATTTCGTTGTTTTTCTTCAGTGCGGACAACGAAGAAACTTCACGATAATATAAACTGAAAAACAGACTATAAAATCTACGAAGAATTCAGTTTCAAGTCTTTTATAGTAATCTTAATTAATGCCTTAACAATATTTCGTGCTGTGTACTTGCCATCGTTTGACTGTATTTGTTGTTAAACAGTGAAAACTAAACGAACCGGCATCTGTTGTTTGCTTTACGGCTTTTCCGACTCCCCCGGCACAGCACACATACTATTCCTACCCCTGGATAATCTGACCGTGCTGACGTCAAGACTGCTTATGCTAGTCATCTTTAGGATTGGGAACAAGTTCTAAGACCGCAATGCGTCATATTTTCCACTACGTAAGCTGGCCATAGGGAAGGGCCCATCCAGTTTATTTAGAGATCAGTGGTCCCGTTGCGTTGCGTTGCGCTGCGCTGCGCTGCGCTGCGTTGCGTTGCGTTGCGTTGCGTTGCGTTGCGTTGCGTTGCGTTGCGTTGCGTTGCGTTGCGTTGCGTTGCGTTGCGTTGCGTTGCGTTGCGTTGCGTTGCGTTGCGTTGCGTTGTGTTGTGTTGTGTTGTGTTGTGCTGTGTTGTGTTAATTGTATTTAGTTTCATTTAGTGTTGTACAGCACACGCAATACTGAACAATCTGTTCTAATTAAAAATTCGCAGCTTGGCACACTGTAGCTCAATGGTTGGGGCGTCTAACTGAAGCATTTTCTGAATATTCAATTTTGACAAATGTCTACCAAATGTCTGTTAAATGTTAGGAATAATATGCTGTTTTCTAGGAACGGAATTTTGACAATAAACTTGTTGTTACAGCTCAGTGAGCTATATATAATAAACTTGTTGTTACAGCTCGATGATATATATATATATATATATATATATATATATATATATAATTCCGTTCCTAGAAAACAGTTTTACAAAACGAACTAGTTTCTGACGAGAAAAGAAGCACTGCGAATTGTTTTTAATTAGATGCAATTAGAACACTCGCAGCGAGCTGCGCGCCGGTTTTTGCCATGACTGGATAAAAGCCTTAAAGTGTTCCAACAAACATGCATAAACAACTATCCCATACGGAATGAATCAATTAATGTGTATAATAATTTGTTTTAATTTTTCTCACTGTAGCACCAAAGCCTATACAAGGTAAGAATCTTCTAATTACTGGTAAATTTTCTTGGAAGGGTCACCTAGGCTCGGTTTCCAGCCTTATTTCGGGCTGCGACCCGCCCCTGAAATCACGGCTGGGCTCGTCAGCTTGTCATTGTCAATTTCCACCAATCACAAACGCGCCTGAAGCTTTTGAAGATTATTTTTTTAAAAGATATGCAACGTGACCATTACCAGTGGCTTCTTGTGTTTGCCATTTAGCCTACTAAGGTCAGGAAAATCACTGATATTTCAGTCAGCGTCAATAGTTTGTTGATGACGTAAAACCTAACTCGAAATCAATCACAACTGCGATTTCGCCTTTGATTTCTTTCATGGCAGATGCGGTTTCTCAAGTCAGTTTGAATCACGGCAGAGTTTGGCGACGATTTATAGAACGACGAAGATGCTAAAAAGCGAATTGAACCTGGTGAATGTCAGATTGTTTATTTACATTATTAAATACCGTTTGTGCCTTCGTGAAATGACGGGCCTAATTGTTGATTAAAGATGTCCATAAGAAAAGATTGCACCTTGCTTCAGTTCACGAAGCTCACTGAATTGTAAGTCGTGTCTGCTGCATTTCTGCCATTACAAACATCTGCGATTTATCGTTCACTGACTCTGTTTATAGTGTTGGTTGGATGAATCATGAATGACAAAAATATCTTTGCGTGTGAAAATTGTGCATTACGTCACAGACATAACAAGCCGCTCACGCGTCCAGCCGTTCGTAGAGGGCGGGTAAAGTCCCGCGAGTCGAGATAAGGCGGAAATCGAGCCTAGGGGTCACCAGTTCACATCAAACAAAATCCCTCGAAACTACGTACTGAACCCTTGTACATGTGTGTCTCGCAACACCAAACATACATGCAGGGCTGATATTGCAGAAACGCCGTTCAAGCGTTATTTACGAAAATAAATGTTTATACATTATCTATAAAATTGGCCATTCCTGCTGATAGTGGCCTATACAAATACAATGTGTCGAACAAATATGGGTATATCAACAAAACTTACAAACTTGAAGTGCAAGGTAGCTAAGATGATTACACTGCTACTGTTATTACCTCTGCAAAGGGGTTATGTTTTCACCACTACCACTCTTACTATCATCATCATCACCACCACCATCATCATCATAACCTTCATCATCCTCACCATTATCACCATAATCACCACTATTATCACCACAAATCATCATCACCACCACCATTATCACCATAATCACCACTATTATCACCACAAATCATCATCACCACCACCATTATACGGCAATCATCATCACCGCCATCATCAACCCCACCATCATCATCATCATCACCATCATCATCACCACCATTATCATCACCACCATTATCATCACCACCATCATCATCATCATCATCACCAGCATAATAATCATCATCACCATCATCGTAAACCTTTATAGCTTCAAAACTTTTATAGCTTCCTTCAATTAACAGATAATTTTATTGGTCTGTTTTGTTTGTAGATATTTTTTATAACCATAAGCAGCAACGTATAATCAAGCCTAAGCCAGAATGATATTCGATGCAAAAATCAAATGTTACAGTCTCAAAAACAATCGAGCATCCTTGGAGGCACTGCTTATTAAAAGATGAGATAAATAAATAAACACACATTTCATCCTTTTCTGTGAAGGTCAAAATAGTAGGGAGTCGTATATATTTATGTATACAACGCGCTACATCTGATTAGTTCAACAATAAAATAGACTAACCTTTACTTTGATCCTGAACTTGTGTACGCTGTTCCAGGCTTGGACTGTGCCCAATTTTGAAATCTAGAGCCTCTGAAATGGCATTTTCTGCGTTTTGGGGGAAGATTTTATAGAATTCTGGAGATTATACAACATTGAAACGCCATATGAAACACACAATTTACACAAAATACAACAGATTTCAGGACTTTTCAACATTTAGAACAAAACATTTTTAACATTTCAGAACATAAGAAGCTGTTCCATTTGCGAGGACTTTGACGCAAGTTTTTGATAGACTGCCTTATTATCAACAGCCTTCAGTAAATTAACTTCTACGGAACAAATCATTACTGCTTCCAAATGGTGCTGACTAAGCAGAGATCTCAGTCGATTCTTGATGAAGCGCAACTTTGAGAATGTTCTCTCGCAGGACACAACTGTACATGGGAGGGTGAGCACAGTTCTTAGACATTGATAAAGAGTGTTGTAGCTGTTCCTCAGCCTCCTCTTCCTCCTCGTCAGATTCTGTACTGTCATCTAGTCGGTTATCATCTGATGGCGATGAGTCTTGATGCACACGCGCAAAATGGGTGAGCTCATCTCATCAACATCAGATAATTCTGCGAGAGTGGAAATCGAAGAAGTGGTCGCATCAACAACATGATCGTAGTTTCTCGGTTTGAGACACCAGATTTGTTTGTATAGTGCCGAGTTTTTGTTTTTTTCATTAACCCTTTGAGGCCTGGACCTCTCCTTGTGCTGAATAAAATCGTCTGGCGTTAGCCAGATAAAATACTAAAGACTCGTCTTCAGGAATTCCCGACACAAAGGCTAAGGTCCCCAACAGGCCCCCCTTCTGGCACCACTCCTGCCCTCATGAGATTTTACTCACGAGTGTGCGTAATGTCTGCTGTTCTTGCTTCTTTTTCAAATATACGTTCATACCAAGATATCACAAAATGAAAACAACTTCGTCGAACTACTTACATACAGTCAAAATGGAAATATTATTTATGTACAGTTTTCAACAAAATATTTTCTCAGGCTTCGTTAGCGGCTACAGAAATACCGTAATACGCAACAAATTACAGAAGCGGAAGTGGGAAGGTCGGTCAAACACGCGCTAACCAGACGACCCAAACATTGTCACGTGAGGTACGTCAGCGAATCAAAATTTTCTGTTTCTGATTGGTTGAGCAGTCGCACTCTTTTGATTGGCTAAAAATTCGCAAAATTGATCCGATTGATGGCAAAGTTAGGTTATGGACATTCGATCATCGCCTTTGAGACAGTGCCGTCAATGCGAAATAACAAGGAAATGTTAACATAATACAGTTCCCTTTAGCTGTCCAGTCGAGATATTATACTCTATCAATTGCTTGATGTCCGTAACAAATCAATTTGACGAATTAAAATATGTTTGTCGCTGACAATAACCTTGACGATAACCGTGGTTCAATAGTATTTAAATATCAAAGCAGTTTATATTAACTGCTTATAATACAGGCCTTCATATATCATGTGTTTTCAGTGGTTAAAAAATGCAAACGGCCTGCGAAGGAGGCTGGTCGTTAATTACTAAAAGGTAGGTTTTCAACGGCCTCTCCAAAATATGTCGTCAAATATGTTTTCTAAATGGTATAATAAACCAGATATCTGATGAGGGTTAGTATTTTAGTTGTAGTTAGGTTATTTAGAAGATTGCTAAAATCTTGAGACTCTTGACAAATCTTGACAAATTTGGACTAAAAACAATACTATTATATATACTAGTCGCTATTTCGACTAAATTTTTTATTCGACGTTATCAAGATATCAAGATTGACGTTAACATTTTGACTTTATTTACTAACCGTCACTTTCTGAATGCGTATAATCTGAATGCGTATAAAGCCCCGCTTTTTAATAAGGCCATGTGGTCAACCTTCCAGTCAACCTCCTGGCTCAGGCGGTCAGCGGACGAGCGGTCACTGAGTTAGGGTAGCCTCATCCGCAGGCACTGGGGGCTGGAGAGAGCAAATACCCCGAGAGTAGCCCAACCTCGTCCCCAGGGCATTTTGCCTCCACGTTGGGAGGTCGGCGAAAATGGCCCTGGCATCGGCTGGTCGATTCTATAATCGGATTGGCCAGTTTAAAAACTTGATTAATTCAGATACAGTGTAATTTATTCATCAAAATATGAATTGCAATAAATCGACTCTGCGAAGTTCATCCAAAGAATTGTAACCATAGCTTTGGTTAAAGTCAAGAACGACATTAGATATATGTTTCTTCCCGACATTTAAATGTATCCTGGATAATCGTGGGGAGTATCATGATGAATAATGCTAGCCAGTTGCATTTATGATAAAGGTTCACATGAGTGATTCGGCAGAGCGTTAAATATTTCTTATTTATTATTCATGTATACGTATTATACAAAAACGAAATACAAAGACCGCATAAATTTTCTTGCCAAAACACCCCAAAATTCTGGGTGTCACGTGACCAGCCGATGCCAGGGCCATTTTCGCCGACCTCCCAACGTGGAGGCAAAATGCCCCGGGGACGAGGTTGGAGAGTAGCCCAAGCTGTAGCCTACTACTCCTACTAGTCCCAACCTGTGAACTCTATATATACCTGGAAGGCTGACTCCAGTCAATCACTGGACGAAAAAGTGGGGAATTTTTGGACGTCAGTTTCAGGCCTTACGCGGTCAATTTGGATGCCAATCCTTTTTTTAGTAAACGTACACCCTCTTGCACGCGACCAGTGTTGTTTCCCTTTTGTGTTTCCTTTCGATTTCATTTACTTTCCGGGGGTCTGCGTATGTTGACCGTTGACACAAATTCAAATCGACCAAGAACTATATAAATTCGAAATAAATGTTCTTAACTTGTTTCTGCTTAATTTCTATTTGTGATGGTTGCGTCTTTCTGACTTCCGAGTCGAGTTTCAACCATATTTCGACGAGTTCCACTCGCGGTCAATTTTAACCTACTAAAAAATAAGTAAAGGCTGGTCTTCACTCGGCTGGTCACGTGTCTCCCAGAATTTGGGAGATGGAAATTGTCACAAGGGAGGGGAGGTTATATTTCAATTGGTCACACGACACTGTGAAATGCGCGAAAACACCAAAGAGATTTTGGAGAAAGTTTTCACTGATGTCTCACAATGTACGAATCGTTGTACTTAAAATGTCTGTGTTCTTGAAATGTTTACATTTTGCTTTTGTACTGAACAGCGATTATTCGTCTGTGATCCTGAAACCAAAGCAAGTGACATGTTGTGTTTAGAGGCATGCACTATAATGCTGTAAGACACCTTCTGGCGGTCCTGTCCACTGGCTACGGAAAAATATCGACCAGTGATATTCCATCGTTTTCCTTGCATTGTTATCACAAAAGAACGGGAGATCTTTAAGTTTCCTACTACAAGTTCTATCTCCCGTGGTACACCGGACTAGATGCGCTGTTTTGGCATACCAACTGTTTGGCATACCAACTGAGCTCGAGGAAGATCGTCGTGACTCTCAAGAAAGTGTTCAAATGTTCCCCAAATAAACAAAGCAGTTCGCGAAATGCGATTGTTGTTCTTTATTAATACCAAACCACATAGTTTGCGGGTTGCAGGAACTTCATTATTTCCGACAATTGGTGATTTTTAGGATTTAACTCGGGGTTTAATGCTGTTGAATCGGAAGAGACATTGCCAACTTTTCACAGATATTGTATTCGCTTGTGCCCATTTACATCAACTCCTCTTTTATGCATCTGCAGAATCGATTGTTTATCCGACCTCCGCACTCGTCCACCCTAGTGATAAAAAATTGTTATCTCCCAGATAATTCTGGGAGATACGTGACCAGCCGATACCAGGGTCTTTTCTCCAGCGTGCGCTGAGTGAAGACCCTGGGTACGAGGTTGAAGGCTTGTCTCGTTTAAAGAACCGTAAAATACACAAACACCGATTGCTATCAGTACATTCGTTAAGAACTTGGCATTCCGTTCATTGCTCTTTCATCTTCTTTGCAGCTCGACTGAAACGTTCATATACAAACCGGATTTGGCTTCACAAGAGTTCTACTCTCGCCGTATGCGTACTACCAACGGCCGGTATCATCTCAGTTTCTATGAACGTTTCTCGAGCTGCCAAGATGAACGCTTGCCTCGAAAAAGCAATGAACCGAAAGCGAAGTTCTTAACAAATGTATACTGATGGAAATTTTGGCGAGATCGAGCGGTTTTTGTATCTACTGCGCATGTGTGAGATGCTATGCAAAAGAATGCCTTTGGAGCCAATATCAAAACAGAATAAAACGATTGTCTCACGACAAACCACCGAAGCCAAAATAACTACTGCATGTTCATCAAGTATTTCATAAGAGAAAGTTTTTACAAATTTAGTACAGTAAGTATTTTAAGTATGAATCGTAGGCCATTCTTAATTGTGATAATTGTGATGTACTAGACGTTGTTGGAATGATGATAAAAGTTTTTGAAATTCAAATTAACGGCCAACATGTCTGATCGAGCTTCGTAAACTGACGAGACTACGTTGTCGAACAGAAATGGATGACCACCTTCGAAGAAACCAAAGTTAGCTTCATGGTCAAGCAACAGTGTCTAAAACCTATTATGTCCACGAGCGAAATATGCTATTAAATAGCATATATTGTCGATGTAGATGACAAATATAGTCAAATGTCAGTGACAGGCAATGTTGGGAGTGCGAACTGGCAAGTCTATATACAGTATAAAAAGAGATCGCCAAAAGACGTTATTGGAGGATTGATGCCAAGCCCCAGGGGGGATGCCACCCCTTGATCAGAGGTAACCATGGCAACTCCACCACAGCCCACCTCCAGGCACCAGGCATATATACTGTATATACTTACCTTGCATTCAATTGGGAGTGGGTGGGTGGATCAACACAGCTACTCGGCGCGCGCAAAACCAGTCAAGCTCAGACCATGCTGACAAGACTTTGATGAGCGCTGAGATAATCCCCACATATTATAAATGAGTGACCGCTGACTGACATGGTCTCCTTTTTTCCTTGCCCAAATTACATTTAGCCACATTTAATGGAGTAAAATTGTATGCTGCAGTTGTCAATGTCATGCAAAATCTGTGTCATGAATGTGCAAATATTATTTACTGCACATAAAAGAATTCTAATTCGGCCACCATATGTCTTGAAGAACAATTAATGTATGGTTGCTCTTATAATTTTGAAGACATTGCTGGACATCTTTTTCATTCACTATTAAATTTTACAGCAGTAATACTAGAGATACTTGTTATCTCAAGCTATTTCCTTTACCTTCTAACTAGATGCATTATTGTTTGACAAACTGCAGTGTAACGAAAATATTTAAATACAGTATTCGTCAATTTTGCGAGTTGGTAGTTATGTTAATTTGATTGGCCTACTTAAAGCTTTACTAACATATGTTATGACTATAGCTTTTAGCACCATAGCTTTAATAGTTCAGCTATTAGCGCACTGCCTCTCACTACTGAGGACCAGAGTGAAGCCCAATTGGATTGAGTTAGTATTTGAATGGGAGACCATGCATGCACCTGTCCAGGCTTGGAACTCATGCCAAGTAGAGTTGCTAGCCTTCTGCACCTTGCAATTGCTGGCTTTACTCTGAGTTGAATGGCGCCTTTTTTTAAAGTTAAAACACAGCATCAGTGGCGTGGTGGCTCGAATATTTCAAGGGGGGCCACTGGCCAGTGCTAAATTGGCGCCCCCAGAGATGCCAAATCCAGTTGAAAATCTGACATAAGCGAGCGCCGAAGGCGTGAGTTGTCCGCTTTCTAGGGGGGTTCGGATGCATGCTCCCCCGAAAATTTTTGAAATCTAGAGTCTCTGAAATGCCGTTTCCTGTGTTCTGGGGAAAGATTTTACAGAATTCCCATGGTTAGAAAACAACATTTTGTGTATCAAGATTTGCAATTTGTTTAGAAATTTATAGGGTTTTACAAGAACGAAGAGACTGAAGAGAGACTGTTAGAAAATAATTTTGTTCCTGGTCAAATGTCAATAACGTATAGTCAGAATATACTATAGCCTATAGGCTAAAGTTTATGCACGTTGAGCATAATATAACACTAACTTAACAGTTTTAAAAGACAACCGATTAACCGAATGCAAGTCAATTAGTCAAAGTAGAGCTTTTGACAGTTCGGGAGAAAGCTTTGCGTACAAGTTGATGAGACGGTCTTTATCGCATTTGAGCAAAATTTTACGCTCGATTGTCATTGAAAGCAACGATTCAAGTCTCTCCTGAACCATGGACGAACGAGTTCGAGTCTTCACCCTCTTGAGTGCAGAAAATGAACGCTCTGCAGTCGATGAACTGACCGGGATGGCCACAGCAATAGCATAAACGCGACAGAGAGTTGGATACGCATCAACCAAACTGTAATCTGGGTTACAAAGGAGTGAAAGAGCTTCAGAGAAAGATGGAACTTTTTTCTTCGTTTGTTTTTCAGCTTCCTTGGTGCCGCTGTCGCTCTGCTCGATATCTGGCGTGCTTGATACTTCGTCGTCGTCGTCGTTCTCGTAATCATCATTATAATCATCGTCCTCGCTGTCCATCCCGTCATCTTCATCATCTTGTGCTTCGTCGGGCTGGTACACAGTTGAACAATCCAATTTCTCGAAAGAACGAGCGAAATTAAACAATTCGTCAGCACATCTAAACGCATCTATATTGTACGTTTCACAAAAGGTATTAAGGCACGCTTGAAGATCGTGTGCGGTTTTGAATTTCTTCACAAGCTCTGGGAAGCGACTTGGGGAAAACAACGAAAATGCTTTGAGCAAGGGTTGGTTCTTCTCAAACCGATTCTTCATTGAATTTAAGACCGTGTCTACAGAAAGGTAAAAGGTGTTACGTTTCCAATCATCTTCTGGTGTTTCAGCAGGTTCGTCTTCGGCATTTTCACCATCCATTCTTCTTCGACGTCTGATTCTTGGTTGTTGCCAAGTCACACTGGGGGAGTCGTGCATTTGCTCCACGCATCTGAGAATTCGCTCCGGTTCTTTACGTAATTCATTAAGCTCATCAATCGCGCTTTCGACCATACCCAAAGCTTTTCCAAAATCTACATCGAGGCGTTGTAAATATCGGCTTAGCGGACCAGTGGACGCGAATATTTCTCAAAAGAGGTACGCGGTAGCCAGAAACTGCTTTGTTTGAATCGTCGTCAATAAGCCAGCGCCCGTTTTCCGTGGGTTTTCCTCAAATGCAGCGTCGAAAGCAACGGTTTCCAGGACACTTAAAATGCAGTCGTAACGAGAGAGAAGGACCTTTAGACAAAACTCACGCGAATGCCAACGAACAGTATTGAGTCTCTTTAGAGAGAGGACTTTCAGGTTGTCTTCCCGTTGGACAGCTTCGAACAAGTCATGGATTTTTTGTGTCTTACTAAAGAGAACGTACAAGGCTTCGAGGTCGCTGAAGAGGCTTATTACTGGAACAGAAACACTTGCCGAGTCGGACAAAACAAGATTAAGCGTATGCGCATAACAGTGGACAAAAGCAACATGCTTTCCAACTTTCTCCTTGATGATCGCTTGCAAACCGTTGTAGCAACCGCTCATATTCGCGGCGCCGTCGTATGTTTGTGCTACAAGATTATCAAACGACACACCTTTCGAGACAAGTGTTTCTGAGATTAGATTGTATAGTTCCATTGCTTTTGTACCCGAAGCTCTTTTGCATGACAACAGGTGCTCGGAACATTTGCCAATACGATTAACGATCCTTGCGCAAATATTAAGCTGCCCGTGGTGACTGACATCCGGGGTGGTGTCGGCTATTAATGCCCATGCTTTGCAATTACCGATTTCTTTGACAATTTGTGAGGCGATTTCTTTACCAATAATGTTGATCACATTATTCTGTGTATCGTTGCTGAGGAAAGCTAGTTTCGAACCCCGTCCTTTGGCGCCCTTTTTCCCGCCCTTTCTTCTTCTCAACAAAGCTTGTTGATTTCTAACCTGTTCAAGATGGTTGTCAATTGTAACGTCGTAGATTGATAGGTAATTCAGCGACTCTAAAAAATTTCCTTTATTTGCTTCTGGGCCATCAGTTAGCGACTCTCGATGCCCTCTGAAAGCAAGTCCCTGCTTTCCCAAATATACAACAGTGTCGACGACGCGTTTCATAATACTGCGGTTTTCTACGACTTCTCTCTTGCGACGCAAAATTTCGCTCTTTTCTTGTTGCTCCAGGCACGACTCGATTGATCGTCCTTGCATAAAGAGAACTTGCGCAATCTTGGCATTTATATGACCTTCGGACCTTTCGTGCTTTGTTATATCACTGTACTGCTTCTTCCAGTTCGGGTACCCAGCATTCGTAAAAGCATTTCCTTGGTTGTGGCGCAGGTTTTCACCTCTTAAACATTCATCTGAAAATAGGAGACATGGGAGGCAGAATAGACAATCCTTACTAAGCGAGTATGAAAGCCATTTGCGCATACTTTGATCTTCGTGAAAGAATACCGTCTGCGAGCAGTACCGGTTACGTTCTCCAATTTTCTTTTTTCTCTCAGACAAAACGGATTCGGGTGGCTGACAAGGTTTACTTTTACAAAGCTTTTCTTTATCCTCTATACTGAACTTCACGCCAACAAGTAATGCGGGGTCAGTGGTCTCATTCTCTCCATCATTTACGAGTGCTGGATTTCTCGGGAGCATGCACTGTTCGATGATAATTGTGTCTTCTGACTCTTCTTCGGACAATCCAGATTCTTGAACTTCCATCTCGTCATCTTGAACATTCCCATCACTAACTTCGCTCTCGTTATCAAATACTGGAAGATTTACAGGATCTTGAACCACCTCGACTTCATTTTCTATGTCGTTTTCGTCATCCACGTCACATGGCTTGTCTGGGCTTGCACCATCCTTTAGATGTTTGCCTTCCTCGTCTTCTATGTCTCCTGCAGCATTTATAGGCTCTTGAGCATTACTGGAAGCATTGTCTTCATGTGATGATTTGCTTGATGTTGTGAAATGGCTTTTCATGAACGATCCAAGTCTTTCGTTTTCTTCCTTCCTTGCTTGGCTTGCCTTTCTGTTCTCTGCACCTGATTTTTTTCGTTTTCGGCTTTTGTTGGTGTTTTCCATTCTAACTGTTGCATGCTAGACGTGGAATGAATAATTTATTTCGTATTATTACAATTATAGTCAGGTTGTAATTAATATACTATACGACATAAATCAAGATTTTTACTAGTAGTAATCAAAGTTGAAGTATGCTCGAACAAAAGTTAAAAAAACCAACACAGCTTTCTGATATCATAATTTCTGATAGCCTGACCTTAATTATAAAATAACTTCATTCATGTTTTATAACTCATCCTATTCGCCTCAGGCTTAGTGGATATTGGGGAATAATACGGGATTAATACCCTCGGTTATAATTCCCCAATATTCACTTTGCCTTCGGCGAATAACCGTTAATTAAAGAAAATACAGAGAATATACGTTAAATACTTAAATATTACTTAGTACTTACTGTTCACTTTGTCTGTCTTGACACGGCTAAGCACTGCAGACTGTACTGTAGTCCTTGCCTCCTTGACCTTGGCGAGAAAACCAGACGATAGTTCCACTCGTACGTATAATGAGTTCTTCTCGAGTTTTGAAAACAATAACTTAACCAATAACCATATGTCCATATGTTTCTGTCTTAACGAGCCGCCCTTATATAGTGTCTCGTCTAAGATATTTTAGATCATTATATAATGTCTATAATCAGATATTACTTGATCTACTATTTATAGCTCATTAGCTCAAGCTTACGCAAGCGTGAAGCTTACGCAAGTGTTCTAAAGCCTAGAATGTTCTGACGTGTTCTGTCGCACGTCACAATTTCAATAATCATAAAAATAGATCAATGAATACATACAGTACCGCGTTATATTGTTTTAGAATTTTTATTCCAGAATTTAAATTTTACACACTAATCCAGGCCCTTCTTGGTAATTTTGGCGCCCACCGTCCGTGTCGGCGCCCCTCTTGAAACCATCGCTGGGGGGGGGGGGCCATGGCCCCCCGGCCCCCCCGGCCACCACGCCACTGCACAGCATGGCCTGTGAGCATAGACAATTTTGTCACAAATCTTGTTCAGCTCTAGATCTGAATACAAGGTTACAAGGTTAGAAGTTTACAATTATCAATTTTGTCAAGAATCTTGTTCAGCAATGAAAACAAGGTTGTTACCACATGCACGCCAGGGCGTGCCTATTTTTGTGGATTTTATGGAGCCTCAATTGAGGGTCGTCTGAAATATTAGAGAGCTTAACGAACGTCAGGGACAACGTCCTTAATAGAATATATAGAATTTTCCTCACACATCAAAGAAGACGAATAATTTTCAGTGCCATATGAGTAATCATAACGTCGTTCTCGTTCTACATAGGACCACAACGACGGCGGTTAAAACGCAAGATACGTTTTACAATCAGTAGATCTATAAGTCACGGTTAATCAACTAACTAACTATTATATTTGATATTTGAAGCTAGTTTATTGACTTCCAAAACGCCACCAGTATTGTTAAATGATTGTAGTCAATCGCAAGCAACAGTTCTCATCTTTTGGCCGTTGACGTCGTCCTGAAGACGTGAAAATGCTCTAAGTGGCGTTGTATAAAGAACGAGGTCGCGGTGTTGAGATTGCTCTTGCGTTTAAAATTAGTCATTCTCTTTTTGCAAAAAGCATAGGCGAATTTCAGGGAATTGCGCGCGCATCATTTTTCAAAGGAATTAATATTGGCGGGATCTTGGCGGTCTCCCCACAAAGTAAGCAATGGCAAACAGGTTTGCTAGGCTGCTAGCGAGCCAACAGCAGCAGAATAAGAGTGTCAAACATCCAGAAACTGTATCTATACTTATTTTAAACAGTATGTTTACTTTGAGTGGAGCTTGCCAGATTTCTTGAAAAATGATGCGCGCCAACACCCTGAAACTCGCCTATTCCATGGATCTTATTCAAAAATGGCCGCCGAATTAAAATTCTTTTATATACATATTCGAGGTAATAAGGGCTAATTTATACGCACTTAATTTATGATTGAGTCGGTTTTCTTTGTTCTTTCGAGGGCTTTATATCGCATAAAGACCTTGAATACTAATTAGATAAGAAATGAAGGAAAAAACTAGGAAAATCTTTGTCCAAGGTAGAAAAAAAACCCCAACTTTGTTGGAAAACCTCCTCAATCATAAATTAAGTCAGATAAATCCCTCGAACGTCGGGATTTATGCGATATAAAGCCCTCGGACGCTTCGCGTCCTCGGGTCTTTATATAGCATAAATCCCTCGTTCTCGGGATTTATCTATTACATAAAAGAATTCTAATTCGGCCGCCATTTTTGAATAAGGTCTATTGAAGTTGACGTAGTTCCTCATAATTTGTAACTGTCATGTTGATGATCGATCGTTCGACATGCCAGTCCGACGACCAGGGAAATATTTGTTTACCGATGAATGAGATCAACATGTTTTACCAAGCTCTCGACAAAGCATTTCGTGTAAGAATGGCCATTCCTTGCTTTTCTCCTAATCGTTGACCGGCAGGGACGTAGCCAGGATTTTGAAAGGGAGGAGCCGGTATCAAACTAAATTTTTAGGGGGTCCGGGGGCATGCTCCCCCGGGAAATTTTGAAATCGAGAGTCGCTGAAATGCCATTTCCTGGCTTTTGGAGGAAGATTTTACAGACTCTAAAGGTTAAAAAACGTCATATAAAATACTCAAAACACGTAACGTCACATAGATACTCAAAATGCATACAGTCAGTAGATTGAATACACTGTTTACAGTTTATTTCCTGACACAATTCATATTGCATCAGTTTTGTAGTTACATATCTGTTGTCTTATATCCAGGGGGGGGGGGGGACGGCCCCTGGCTACGTCCCTGTTGACTGGACGATTTGAGCCGTAGGTTTTATTTGTCCGCGTCGGCCGTGATCGGCTCGGCTCAGAACTTGTAAATATAATTATCGGGATTTTCACTGTTTTGAATTATTTCATGTGTTCAATTGTATATTGGGTTTGTCGTTTATAATTATGTGTTACAGAACGTTGATAAATCAATTAACAAAGTTTGCAACGGTGCACATAATTTTAATTTTCACTGTTATTTATTGCTGGGTCGAGATTGATTGGACCAACGAATCAGATGCTGAGTTTCATCGGAGTTGCCCAGAGACTCCGTTCCTTGGTACTGGCCAAAAGGATCACAGGCTCTGGGTACGAGATTGCCGCCAACACCGCTGCCAAACGTTTGGGCATGCATGGATTTGCTAGAGTAAAAATTGCAAGAGAAGTGGGAACTAGCTGTGGCAACACAGGTCGACCTCATCCAAAATTAAGGATTATCATTAATTCTCAACTCGCCTAGAATTAAGGATAATCCTTAATTTTAAATGAAAACTCATCCCCCATACCTCAACCCCTAACCACAACCCCCCGATAACCCTAAACCTAACCAAAAAAACCCGGACCCTAAACCTAGTCACAACCCTCCGGAAAAACGACCCACCCCTGAAACCCCGACCACAACACCCCTCTAGGATTTTAGCTTTATGTGTTGAAGTTTAACATCCCGCTTGTGGGACAGATAAATTAAGGCCATGTCTTAATTGTAGCCCTATTTTAAAATTAAGGCCATGTCTTAATTCGAGCCCTATTTTAGAATTAAGATATACACTTAATTTTGGTAAGAGATCGTGTTGGGCAACAACAACCAGATAGTGAAGACCAAGTAAGACTCGACTATTCATTTGTGTTTTAAAAAAAGGGTCATGAAAATTACGAGGTCAGTTTCAGAATATGTTACGATATTGACAAAGAAGCCATGTACAAATTATGTACTTATCTTTTTGATAGTATGTTTATAATTTTAATTTAACTTTTGTGTCGGACTCGGACCAGTCCAAATATTTCAGCTCGGATGTAGCGCATGCAGGTACCCATCTCGTACCCCCTTTTTTTTATTGGCAGTCCGCCTTCCCAACCCCAAGACTGCGGCAATAGGAGGCAAATATCAATGGTGTAACTGACTGCACAGATTTGCCAGCAGTAGGCTAAAGGTTTCCATCTCATTTGAGGTGGCTATAGTAACTTCTAGTATATTTCTGTCAGACGGATGAGTGCAGCCCGGCTAGGACTGCACAACAGGTCGAGTGTAGTCTATCACAGAATTATAATTAAAATGTACAATAAAAATTAAATTAACTTTAGATAACGAAACGCTTTATAAAACAAAAAGGATGAATTATAATAGGTTGACATTTTAATTTGTTTTGTTCTGTCCAACAGTCAATTATTCAAAGCAGACCTATGCAACGGACGGGAGCGGAAGTAACCTTAAGATTCCCCGGGTTCGGTTTACGGGTACGGGTAATCATTAACCGTGGAGGAATCTACCCGTACCCGTAGTTGTATGTACGGGTAGACCATGATCTACCACGGGAAAACGGGTAGATATTAACGAGTAAACAAAAATGGCGATACCCATACCCGTAAACAATCTACCCATACATACATACGACTAACGGGTGCGGGGTATCTTAAAGGTCTCTAATGAACAGTAATATGGGCGAATATGATTGGTTAATTGCGAAGTTCCACTTTCCGGAAGCCAGGCGCAATATGGCGGGAAATAACAACGCAAAGTGACACACGACAGCTCACAGCTCGAAGGAAGAGGAGACTAGGCAGGCTAGTATATATCTGTCTCGAGACCTCGAAGAGAAGTTTTGGTGGGGGATTCGACATGGTGAGAAACGAGTACGGTAAAACAACTTGGGGCAAAGCTTTTCTTGATGCTTTGGGGTGAGTTTTCAAACATTTATATTGTCGTAGACTATGCATACCACGAGGCATGCTCTGACACCTGAATGCTTCTATTGTCTTAAAGAAAGAATTTAAGAACGAAGTGTTGTTTTTGGTATCATAAAAGCCTTTCGATAAATACGTAATGGTCATGCGTATTGTGTATACTGTGTCAAGTATATGTGCATATTTTATATATAATTTGAGGTTTGCTTGTTGAAATGATAGGTCATAGGTGAAGGCGATATTTGTTAATAAACGCTCTCGCTGCTTCAAGATCAAGTGCAACCTAAATATTCTTATATGATAGTGTAAAGCTATTGACGAGACTTCTCTAGTTTCCGAGATATTGATGTTCTTGAAAAGGGTCTGTTCATTGGTGGGTTGCAATCAATCTCCTGAGATTTAGAGGACAAAGACCAAAGACACAGCGGCCATGTTGTTTGGTAGATATAATATAGTATTCTTTTGTATGACATAACATGCAACCCAACAATACAGTATGGCTTGCC
Organism: Corallium rubrum; assembly: GCA_964035015.1. Taxonomy (NCBI): domain Eukaryota; kingdom Metazoa; phylum Cnidaria; class Anthozoa; order Scleralcyonacea; family Coralliidae; genus Corallium; species Corallium rubrum. The sequence continues at coordinate 47,721,254 of OZ035997.1, forward strand.
CAGTCAGGGATGTCAGTCAATGATTTGCCCCAAAGGGGGGTGGGTCGGGGAGGGTGGCCATAACCATGGGATTTGAAGTCTTCATTAATTGATGGTACCAAAAAAGATGGTGGCAGTACATTCAACCACAATGCTTTGCAACTTCAAATCAGCTGAAATAACAACTAAACATTGTTTATCATGCTAAGATGGATTAAGTAAGCAAGAACTTCATTCTTACCAAAGTTGATCATTTTTAAGACCTATCTTCCAATAATTCTACCAGAAACAATATCTACTGCACACAAAGGATTGTGGTTAAATATCTTTTTCAGTGCGGTCAATTTCCCCAGACCCCATTATGGGGCTAGCTTTTCAAAGTAAGTCAAATTTCTCCACCTACAGTGTATCTTATAATTTTACTTAAATAATACTAAACAAGATGTTCTCTGATCAATAATTTATTGTAACGAGCTTTTGGCTGTCAGTCCAGTGGTGTGGTGGCAAGTTTCATGCTGGGGTGGCCAGATTAGCTTTGATGCCCCCCCCCCCCCCGCCCCCCCAAAAAAGAAAAGAAAAGTACTTACTGTATTTGATAAGTGATCACAATTTTTGTTTTAAAATAACTCAAGTAGCAATTTTATAATATTACAACAAACAACAGGTTCTCTCAAAGCCATGCCAATGCGAGCACCGAAGTAGCGCCAAACGTTGGGGTGTGGGGGATTCCGGGGGCATCCTCCCCCAGAAAATTTTGAAATCTAGAGTCTGATATGCCATTTCCTGCATTTTGGAGTGAGTTTTTAAAGAACTGGGTCCTTCCAGAAAAGATCCATACCCTCCCCAGAGGAAATGTCAAACGGGTCCCCACCTCTTAGGACATCCAGAGACAAGTTACCCCCCCCTCTCCCAGGACAGTGAAAGCTAAAATTACACTCTCCCCCCTCGTTCTTCTCACTACAAGTTCGATGTGCGATAAATTGGGTCATTCCAGAAAAGATCCGTACCTCCCCCACAGGAAATTTGTGCCATCCGGGAAGGGGAGGGGGGTAAATCTACTTCTGATAATACTGTAGTAAAATGTGGAAGAAATTTTCACTGTCTGGAGGGGGGGAGGGGAAAATTTGCTTTAGATGTCCAAGGGGGGGGGAGAGTAGTTGGAAATAAAGTTCGTCCAAACCGTTCAACGCGACATCGCTTCAGAAATATCAAAATATTAAACAGGTAAGTAAACATAACTTTTAATAATAAGATTTAACAAGTCATAGATACATAACAAGTACAAAACTATATAAGTTGTCCAAAATATCAACAGAAAATAGAAATATCAACAAGCCATTTTCCAGTCAATATCAAGTGGGACTTCCTGTTGAATCTTTAAATAGTCATAACCTTAGCAACCTACATTTCAAATTTCACTCAACCGTGAGAACATTATTCAACTGTCTGGACAAGAAGTCCCACTTGATGACTGAAAATCGTTCGATTTCAATAGGAAATCTTGCAATGGGTCATTCCAGAAAACATCCACACCTCCCCCATGGGGGAAATGTTGTAGTATGAGGGGGTATGGATCTTTTCTGGAACGACCCATTCTAAAGATTATAAGACTTCATAGAAGACACAAAAGATTACAGTTTTCAGATCTTTATACCCCCCATTGAAGACCTAGAAGACAAAGAAAAAGGTTTATTTCGTTAAATTTTGGTGCCCTTCTGCAACCCCAGCTGGGTGGGCTGCCACCACACCACTGTGTCAGTCTACAGCCTTCAATGGGTTTCCTTTCTTCTTTAACCTGTTGAAGGCTGCAGACTGACAGCTGAAAGCTCATTACAATAAATTTCTTGTCAGAGAACGTTCTAGTATATTTTTTAAGTATGTTTAAACTTGAGTGTATATATGAACACCCACCAGCAACATCTTATTTCATGGTGTTTTAGTAAATGGATTCCTTGCAAGATTCTTTAATTCTTTCAGCAACATTTTCTTAGTGTTGCTTTCTGTCTGTACTGTAATATTTCATCTGGGCACAGTCTGAGGTATAATTACCTTAAATAACCTTGCTCTGCTAGTATCTGAGTTCTTAGTGGCCTAATGGTTAGAGTGTCTGGCTACTAGCATTCAGAAGGTTGTGGGTTCGAGTCCCACTTAGAGCTCAGAGTTTTTCTGAGTATTACAGCTTGTACAGCAAACAACTGACAATTATTACTAACATCAAGCTGCAATTTCTGAAACTGACAAACAATGTTTAACTGGAAACATACTGTACTGTTACAACTCGACTTGTGGACCAACAAGTACTTGTAACCAAGCAGTTAAGACTTGTTCCTGAAGGACTGGACACAGTCTAAAGTATAATTACCTTAAATAACCTTGCTATGCTATCTGAGTTCTAGTGGCCCAATGGTTAGAGCATCTGGCTAGCATTCAGAAGGTTGCGGGTGTGGGTCCCGCTTAGAGCTCCTGAAGAGTTTTTCTGAGTATTACCAACTAACATAGCTTGTACAGCAAACAACTGAAAATTATTTCTTCCAGTACTTTCAAATGTCTGTTCTTGTCACTTTTTTCTTTCACAACAAAAATTCTGTTTTTACAAGTAATTTTAAAGACATCGATTTTTTCTTCTCCATTTCCATTTATTTCCATTTTTTCTAATAATTGGTTTCAGAAAATTTTCTGAGTTTCCTTAAAATATTTTTAACTCGATTTGCTAGAAAGAGCAAAAGAAGAAATTCAAGAAACGTTTCCCTTTTTCTCTTTCTGGCAAATCGGGTTAACTATTGTACATGTACATTTATATCTCATAAAATATTTTTAACTTAAAAATATTTTATGGAAACTCTTTTTGTCTTAAAGTGTATATGAAACTAAAATTAAGTTTGTCTTATTTGAAAGAACTCTTAAAATAATGGGGAATATCAATTTACAGCTTTTTCATATTTTACTTAGTTCTTGAGATATTTAGACTTATGTGATATTCAAATGAGATAACTTATGGTTCGTTTTTTCACTAATTAACATATTCGAAAATCGCGAATATTTTTAAGATTATTGAACAAAATCACTTGAAACTTTGCATATTGCTACAGTTCATGCAACTAAACATGAAAGACAAGTTACAAGTGATTTTGATCAATAATCTTAAAAATATTCACGATTTTAGAATATGGTAATTAGAAAAAAACGAACCATAAGTTATCTCATTTGAATTTCACGTAAGTCTAAATATCTCAAGAACTAAGTAAAATATGAAAAATCTGTAAATTGATATTCCCCATTATTTTAAGAGTTCTTTCAAATAAGACAAACTTAATTTTCGTTTCATTTACACTTTAAGAAGAGAGATACATGTACAGTAAAATTCGAGCGTAGAATATATAAAAATATATAAAATATCTTAAAATGTATATATTCTACGCTCGAATTTTCCTTCACCCAAAATCCTTAGTACACGCTATGTAATCGAGTGAAATGTCCAATATTACTTACATGTACAGTAGGTCTGTTAACCCTTTCATTCCCATTGGTGCCATTCGGCACTTTTTATTTTTTACTCTAACGCCAGGCGATTTTACCTCCTGACATGGTGGGAGTTAAAGCATTAACTCATTGACATCTGATTTTCTCTGATGGGTTGATGGTTGACAAGTAAAATCTAATGATCTGGCATTAGACAGACTAAAATGTATACATGTATATATATCCATCATCTCAGCCATCAATGTTTTTACCAGAATCAAAATACACCAGGCTGTGTTTTAACCAATGGAAAATGAATCTAACATTTTGGAAGCAAAAGCTTTTTTCACGGAAAAACATTAATATTTCTAAGGCAAAAGTGGTGGAGGATTCTCAAAATGGGAATAGGCGAATTTCAGAGTATTGCACGCGCATCATTTTGCAAAGGAATTGGCGGGCTCCCCAGCGAGCCAACAACAGCAGAATAACAGTGTTAAACATCCAGAAACTGTATCTATATACTTTGTTGATTTTAAACAGTATGTTTACTTTGAGTGGAGCTTGCCAGTTTTTTTGAAAAATGATGCGCGCGCAACATTCTGAAACTCGCCTACTGCGGCACTAAAGGTGCATAAGTAAATTAATTTATAACGCAACTTCACAACGTAACGTAAAGTCGCACAACGTAAGGTAAGCGGGTCTCGCAACGTAACGTCTTATAACGTACACGTAACGTCCCATAACGCAACTCAAGGGCTCGAAACGTAACGTAGGTTCTCACAACGCACAAGGTCTCATAACGTAACGTAAAGTCCTACAGTATAACGTAACGTACATGGCCTTACAAGCTTGGTATATCGTGCCGGAGATCTACTCAACCAGATAAATTATGCCAAACCAGATACAGTCTCTAAGATGAATACTGTCGGCCCAGACATCAACCAACCAAAAATCAACCAACCAAAATTTCCCTGGAGAAACGCCCATATACAGTTGGTACACGTGTTTGAAAAGTTTTAAAGCTGTTGCAGATGAACTGTGAAAAACCTTAAGAATTTAGATCACCATCTCGCTGACTCCATGCATCCAACAGTGTTTCTATAGACTTTGTAGTGATAGTTATGTTAAACTTGTAGTTTTGAAGATCATTGATTCTCAGCAGTATCGCTACGTTGTGAGACCTTAAGTTGTATTTTAAGACAATTACGTTGTTAATTTTTTGTCTGGTATTTCGACGGACACCGAGGTTTTAATCTCTAGTATTCAAAACAAAAAAATAGGTACGTATTGCGTACATCTGGATACTGGTATTTATTTGGCTTACATATGTAAATGATTGAAAAGTGTAATTGTAAGGCAAATATGTTGGCCAATTCACAGACTTCTATCCACAGGCAAAAGTGGCTGTAGGGTTCAGGAAAAAAATTGCTGGCTGTAAGATCTAATTTTGTGTTTAGCGATGTTCGTGTCTGCGAAGTCCGCGATCAAATTTGACCGTGGATTCGAGTCATTTGACATAAATGTACTTTTTCCTTTATAATAAATGGTTTGACTGTTTGGCTACTCTCAATTTCGTGGTTTGCCTCATGTACAAGTCTTAATTTCTGATTCTGCCTGTCTAATCCAGTTCGTTTCAGTACATCTAAAAGCTTATTCCAGTCAAATACTTTTTCTAGGTCTACAAATAAAGCAACATGCCTTTTCTGTCCATCCAGATTTTTTAACCTAACACTTTTAAGAATTCCTTGCAATTATACTTCCCATGTTCACTTCGAAATCCAAACCGTGATATCTTCGCACTGATCTTTGCTATTGATAACCAGTGGCTCAGCTTTGGCATTCAGTATTCTAGTTAGCATCTCACCATTGAGCCATTGGAACTCAGTTGGTAGACCGAGGTTGTTTTCGATATTTATTCGCATGGGAACTAGTCAAACCGTACGTGTGTCACAAGTACTTGTTGGGCTACAAGTCGCATTGTGTCAGTTTATTTGAAATCAGTAAATGTTTTTTGTATATTATTAGTGTTTTCAGCTAATAACAATAAATAAATAATAAATTATGAGACCCTTGTGAAAATATATCATAATTGTTGTGGAGAAGTGTTTGATGATTAAAAAAACCCAACTTTATTATAACAATGCGTTGATGTACGCATGTCTAATTCTACAAAATTTGGTGAAACCGGTCTTCCTTTGTCCAAAAATCAATGCAAATTGTCCCCGATGCTACGATAAATTAGAGAACAGAAAGAAGTTACTCCTATTTCTTTTATGAAATAAGACTAAGAAATGTGTTGTGACGTCAGAACTGTGTTGCGTAACCTGATATAAACACGGTAACTGACCAATTACGGCGTGCGTAAGATGCAACCTATTTTATAAAATGAAATAATTATTATCTTGTATTTTTTACCAACAGACGTCTTGATATAAACAAACGGTTAGCTCGTGGTAAGAGCTATGCCAATACTGGTAAAGTCTTGACAATTACAATACATGGCTCCAAGGTAACGCGTGATAATTATAGACTTGAGTTACAATTTTTGTTCATTTTGTTTTGAAATAATTACAAGAAAGTGTAAAGGTAGGGAATGTATATTAATGGGATATAGTTCTATCCTATTTCCTCTTAAGTTATTTTAAACACGCCTATCGTAGATTTTGCGTTGAAGGCTAAACATCCCTCTCACAAGAACAAAATGGCGGAATAAGTCATTCTAAAGAAGAACTGTATGTAAGAGATAAATCCCGAGAACGTGGGATGTATGCTATATACTAGGGCTGTATATCGTATACATCCTAACGTTCGAGGGATTTATCATTTATCTGACTTATTTCATGATTGAGGAGGTTTTCCAACGAAGTTTTGTCTATTTGTAGCCCATTGACAATTGTAATATAATTAGTTTATTTGTGATCACTACTCTAATTATATTGCAATTGTCAATGCGCTACATATTTTTTCCACCTTCAACAAAGATTTTCACATCAAAGAAAACCGACCCAATCATGAAATAATATACACTTAATGTCTGCTCCCGAGGGAAACAGTTAGTTTTGTTTTCCCGAGAGTCTCAATATTTTCCCGGATCAGACTTTAAGTGTTTTGTTATATAGCTTGAGTTTCGCTGAATAATTTTGATGTTTATCAAGGGAAAGTACACAAAAGACAAACGCTAAGACTTACCAAAACACTTCGCCTGGCTCCGTAATTTCACTTCAACCAAACAAATATAAGTCTCAGAACAAAAGAACAGCAATACATATTTCTCCAGTTAATCTTCACACATGCTTTGAAGACCTATAAATATTCTTTTTTTCGTACCAAATAAGCTTTTGTTTATAGGATGCCGTGAAGAGTTCAAAGTTCTAGCGGGCAACAATTGAAAACTTATTGACCGAGCAGGCAATAAGTTCTCAATTATTGCCCGCTCGGTAGACATTGAAATTTAGCTAAGGTCATGTGACCACAAACCAACCAATGACAGTCATCGTTGCATGCAGCGAAACTCTGGCTATATAACAATACGTTTTATTAGAGTGGTACCCAACAATTGAAGACAGTCAACGAGTCCTCTTGACCAAGAAAAGATTTTATCTTTTCCAAACGCTTCTGTAGTTTTGTACAATATTACATATAATATAAACATCTATAATGTCATTCTCGACAGGTCGCGAGTTACGCGCGAGGATTATCTCGTGAGATCTAAAAATAACTTAAGGGAATTAGGATAAAACTAGACCCATTACTATACATTCCCTCTCTTACCTTTATACTCTCTTGATAATTATTAATATCAATATAGTAATAAAACTTGAATGATACCTGTACGTGTAGATAACAGCCAAAGTTCAAGGGAACTATGGAGTTTATGATGTCATGGTCAAGTTCCAAGCTTTTACGGCTAAGCAGAAGGAGGCCATCTTTGCTATTGTGGAACGAAGCCCTATTCTGCTTGCTCATATTTTAAATGGAGAATTGCCAGATGAACTATTGCAAGCATTAGACAAGGTACTGTAAATATGTAGTGATCGCAGGTAAACATGCATCAGTTACTCTGAAACAGTACTATACGTAGAATTATCAGTTCCCTTTTTCATGTCAAAACTGTTTTATTTGAAAAAAGAGCTTTAAGAAATATGACCTTTGCCAATACAAGCAAAAAGCTTTGAGCCTGGTACAAATTATTCTAGAATGTAGCTCTGGTATCTTTGTAAAGAAATCAAGTTAGGTAAAACAAACCACTCACTCGTATACTTTGGAGAAGTGTTGAAATAGTTTGCAGATTTGGATGTCTTAAGTAAACTTTTCACTGGGATTCATTGATGCAACATCCCCTCTTTCAAAATCGCTTCCAGCGAGGCATCTTTCCATAGGCTTTATTAAAGCTATTGATGTTGCGAGTTCTTCCTTTTAAACCAGCTTTGCCTTTGACCAAAGTGTTGGTAGGTTTTCTAAGTAAGTTGCTTATATGGTTGATCAGGATGTGCTTGACACAACCACAGAATAGGAACATGACTGTCGGTGAATTTTTGAAGTGATCGAAGACCAATTTTCGAAGTGATTGAAGACTCAAAATCTAGGCTCCATATAATTATTATGACACCACGCCCCCCCCCCCCCCCCCAAAAAAAAAAAAAAAAGAAAAAAAAGAAAGAACAGGAAGCTTTTCAAAGTTGTGGGTGTCCTGCGTCTCGCGGAATGCCATAAACAGGGACACGCCTTTCAGAGAATATAATAGATCTGAACGCTTGCCGTTTGAATCACAATTTGCTATATATGTTCTACAAGCTTGTGCAGCTGAGTGACCAAACCTTGGTCACATGCATCTTGACTGCACCGGATAAACACCTGGGGACGAGAATGCTGTCAATGCGTCACCTTATAATAATTATGTAAAATACTTACGTATAAAAAAACGAAAAGATGTACTTCGCGTCAACAACACCAATTATCTTTGTTTAAAATTTGCTAAAATATTGTGGGTGTCCTTCTTATGTAGGACACCCACAGTCCAGAAGGTGTGGGTGTCTGGACACCCGCTGCTTCCAGAGCCCTTGATAAAGAAACAAAACAGAAACGGAGCCGAAACCTAGACTCGGTCTACCACAGGTAGCCCGAGTAAAAATCACGAGGTAATAGTTCATACAGGACTGTACAAGCTTCATGAATGCTTGGGCGGTCAGTTAATCTTTTTCACCAAAAAATTATGAAGTGACAAAAAAGATAAATTCAGTGTTCAACAGCGCAGAGAATTGAAAAATCAGTTCTGTAGGTGACCCAACTGCAAACTACTGTACACTAAAGTTAGAAACAGCAATATAGAAAGAAAACGGACTCTCAAACAAACTGGTTTCTTACCAGCCGAGTTTCACAATTTTGGGAAAGGTGGTGGTAAGAATCTGAAGGTTTCACAAGCTGTTCAAGAGAAAGTAGCACAGATTATTATGATCACTGTCAGAACGTTATTTAGCCAAGTAAAAATTCCGTATGTTCAAGTGTTTTGAATAAAAGTGACTATTATGTAGATACTTACCAATATCTGTGAACGTTTTTGTTGTTTATCACCGATAATCACCTTGACGTCGGTGACCCGCCAATTTTTACCAACTGACGACCCGATAAAAATCAGTGTTTACTGTATATGCAACACATGTGCTATATAGATGTCCCCCAAAGGCCCTCTTCTTCAGCAATGGGAGCCACCATTTTTACGCTCATCAAATCAAATGACTTTAGCGAGAATTGTGATTGGTTAGAGTGACAGAGAAATTTATAATCGCGTACACGGCACGATTGGAGTTTTTCGCCGATTTTTATCGGATAATATTAACCCAGTTTGATAAAAAATCAGTCAATGAAAATCTCTCTGTAATAACATAACGCATGTAAAGATTTGGTATGTCCTAAATTTAGTACTGTACCTTCGTAACTGGATAAAATAGTTACCCACTTACCCTCAAGGAGTAACTAATCCAGCAATTAACACGGTTATCGTTTCCTCGAATGTGAGTCTTTTATTTCATACTCGAAAAAGCAACGTAAACCCAACGTTCGGCTATGTGACTGCGTCACAAGATCTCCCCGTTCTTCTCGGCCGCGCCACACAGCTAACTCTATTATCACTAGACATTTCTACAAGTTCTAATATCTATTTTAGCTTTATTCTTATAATTCTTATAATTTATGAAATCTACCACACTCAGGATCGGCCAGCTGAACTAACTACCTCGCAACAAGATTTTGTTCAACAAGACTCCTCTGTTGTGCGCATGCTTTTTTTTCTTCGAGAATTTTAGTTATTTTACCGTGTGGGGTCGTCGCGTGAACAAAACCCTTCTTGTTTGACATTTCCCTCATGGCCTATCTGCACGCACTATGATTCTTACGAACTTCTTTACTAAAAAATAACGATACAGAGATTCCATGCGGAAAACGTAATTTAGTTAAAAATATCAAAGTCCAGACAATTAATTTGAAAAAACCCATAACATTGAAGAAATGGAAAAATGAAAATATTTATTGAACTAACGTTTCGTCGCTACATGCAACATCTTTAGAGTGATTAAATTATTACAAATACATAGACTTTATATACATGGGGTTACTAAGACAACAAGTATAAAAATTACAAAATAACGCTTAAAATTTGAAATTACAAAATAACGGTTAAGAATTAGAAAATTTGAAAGTTAAATTAATTAAGTAATTTTATTATATGGCACGGAGTACTTCCGGTAAAATCACGCGCTGTGATTGGTTGCTGATGGGGCGAGATTTCTCCGTAATGCCCACGGGCATTATGAAAATTGTTAATGCCCTACGATTGGAAACAAACAAAAAATCCTAATAAGAAACTTTTATTGCCGAAAAACGGCGAAAATAGATGAAATAGACGACGATGAACATTATAAAACTAAATTCTAGTATCCAGACGAGAAAGAAACAGAAGAAAATACCGCTAGTTCGGTGTTCTGACGAAGTTAAAGGAAGTGAAGACCAAGAAATACAAGATTGATTTTGAAATAAAAAGTGCCATATAATAAACCAGTTAATAACCTCGACCGTTCGGTCTTTACGGTGAAATATCAAACCTTGGTCTTGAGCGTATTAACCTCGCTATCGCTCGGTCAATACAGCAAGACCTCGGTTTAATATTTTACCGTAAAGACCTCAAATTTTAACCGTTATTTTTGTAATTTTATACTTGTTGTCTTAGTCACCTTATGTATATAAAGTCTATATGTATTTGTAATTTAATCACTCTGAAGATGTAGCATGTAGCGACGAAACGTTAGTTCAATAAATATTTTCATTTTCCCATTTCTTCAATGTTATGGACTTTTTCAAAGTAATTGTCTGAGCTTTGATATTCTTAACAAAATTAACTTCTTTGCTTAGTAAAAAATCTCCCGAGATAGTTAGCGCAAATCGATGCTTCTCTATGCGAATGACCAAGGTTCTGATTAAATTTTTCTAGGCCAGGATTTCCCTACTTCCAATATCATGGTATGAAATTCATGGTCGGTGCACTTGCCCAGACGATGGTAACCCTTGCAAGCACATGGCGGCAGTATATTTTCTGGTCACGTCTGAGATAGACAAGAATCCATTCACATTATTTCTGCTCAGGGAAGTGGATCTTAAGCAGTACTTCAATGTCAAGAATTCTGAAATTGAGCCTTCCTATCCATTACCACTGACTGAAATAGCTGCAGCTGTGAAAGTCGAAAAAGAAACGTATTCCAACTGTGAACTTGTGAAAATCCCACCGATGGCTAACTTCATATTAGATTGCTTAAGTTCGAACCCGCCATTCTCATTACAACTGGATTATAAGGATGTGATGATGGAATTTTACAAGTATGGTATTAATTTTATCAAACTTAAATTTTGTTTTTGATTCTATATATAGTGAGATGTCCAACTGATTTTTAGTAAGCGATCACAGGAAATTTGCGAAAACGTATACATTGTAATACAGTGTAAAAATGTGCTAAGTGTTTTGGAGCCCTCCGCTTGAAACGTCAGTATTTCGTTAATTAAGGCGCCCTTTAAGCCGGTTTTCCACTAGGCGATTTTTTTCGCGCGAAGCGACTTTCTTTTGTTCGAATTCAATAGATTTCTGATTAGTTCCAGCTCAGAGCTCATGAGACAAAAGAAAAAGTCGCTTCGCACGAAAAAAGTCGCCAAGTGGAAAACCGGCGTTACACGGTACCGGACGAATTCGAGACCGGTTTCGAATTCGTCCTGTAGACTTCAATTCACACGCACACGATATTTCAACTAAACATCTTTACTTTTAACAAACGATGATATAACATGAACATCCATGACGATACTGTAAACAGTGTCAAACAGTGTGAAACAATGTGTGTGGTTCAACTAATAAATAATACGGAAAATACAACATTACAAATACACTAATAATAATAAAGTATACAATACTAAAATATTATTGCTGCCGAGCTCACTAATCTTGACATGGATTCCTGTGTCTCATGTCCAGACCTCTTTGCCGAGCTATGTAAAGTCAACGAGATCGAGATTTGGGATATTTATTTGTTGACCATTTTATGACGTTTTGTGACGTAGGAAGTTTCTTCCCACAACTTACATCGCATACACCAGAAGGATTTGCTCTGATACATTGCTTGTACGTTTGAAGTTGGTCAACAGCACGACGGCGATGGATTTTCTAAATTGGCAATGCCACGAGACAATTTCGGCGAGGAGAGTTTATTTTGTCGAGGTAAGATATCAGTTTCTACAACTGACAACTGTGTTTCTTGATATGAGATTTCACAGTTGTTTTCTTCTGTTTTTAGGTGTATATTGGTGTGGGTTCATGGTCAACATTCTGATCGCTACTATCTGCCTGTGCATATTTTGACTTATACAAATTCTGAAAAATAATCTGATGGCCTCAATGGTACTGTACATTGCTGTATAATTTTATTAAAGCTCTAGATTTGTCGAAACATACTAAGCACTTGGAATTGCATTGACAGTTTTGCCACAGCATTAGAGCTAGAGGCATGATTATTTAATATTAATTTGTATATGAATTGTGTGTATATCCTGTCAAAACCCTTGTCATACCATGTCAAGCGATAAGTTATAGCAATTTGTAGTTTTTAATTTTATAATTAAAACATATAGAAGAAATGTGTGAATACTCCATCCAGTGTAATTAATATTAAAATTTTGGACTTTCCAGCCTCCTTCGCAGGCAACTCTTTGGGTCTTATGGTGAAGAGGTGCATGAGAAAAACTTGGATGGAGTGGGCAATCTCGGGTGGAGTAGGCAATCTCGGGTGGAGTGGGCAATCTTTGGTGGAATGGGCAAACTTTGGTGAGTGGGCAACCTCAGGTGGAGTGGGCAACCTCGTGTGGAGTGGGCAACCTCGTGTGGAGTGGGCAATCTCGGGTGGAATGGGCAAGGGGGGTGTCACATTGGCCACAGACTGCATAGAGTTGCTTGTGGAGTAGGCTAAAGGTTTTTGTCCCATTTGAGGCAGCACTTCACTTGCGATAGTAATTTCTAGTATACAAAACCTAAATTAACACAGTACTTACAGATTGTTAACGTCTACAGAGCTAGAAAAGAACACTTGACAGATAGATAAACACGATGATACACTAAACACAGATAACTGAATGTCAACTCGCTCCACCTCCTACGAACATTACGCCATATTCGCCATTTGAATCTTACACGTCCTATTTCGCCGTGTAAACAGCGGAACCGTACTAAGTCGAGACCGGTTCCGAATTCGTCCGGTACCGTGTAAACGGGGTCTAAAATTAATCTCGGCAGTTTACCATCGTTTCACCTTTTCCATCGTAGAAATCGTACAGCTTGTCAACAACTTATACAAGATGTGTAAGTCGAAAGCGGTAATTTGACCTATATTGGACAGCGGGTGCACTATATTCACTGACAACGCCAATGGGTGACCAATTCAAGATGGCGGTTAACGGATCTTTTCTCCTATAGTAGTAACCGCTGACCTTTTTCTCCTCGTAAATAAATTTATAACTGAATTGATCGGCCTGTAGGCGCGGCTGAGCCCAGTGCAGAATACGTCCAGCGGTCGCTACCATGAGAGAAAAGATCCGCAGTCCAGTTACATATAGGTACCGTGTTTATAGATATGATCATACTACGTAAACGCGGTTATTATACCACAGCAATTATCTTAATCTTATTTTGTAAAGTAATAGGACATGTACACCCTGTTATATCAGACGCTACTTTTCTTCCTGGTTGCGAGGTAAAAGTTAGAAAAGCACGTGTTAGGGAGCACAGGTGGCGTGTGCTATTAGCGCGCTGCCTCTCACCAAAAGTTAAACCCGATTAAACGAGGTTAGTACGTGGATGGGTGACCGCTTGGGAATGACCCCGCTGTCGAGCTTTGAACTTATGTGAGTAGAGTTGTAGTTGATCTCTCCTGTGCTTCGAGGGTTTTTCGGTTTTCCTTCTCCGTAAAATCAACACCTAACGTCTTAGCTGTGATCCGTGGTCTGAACTGTGTCGTATGGCGGCTGCCTGTAGCGCCTTTGATATACCTCGACACGGCCACGTTGATCTGCGTCCTTCGTAATTCAGCCGCTGGCTGCGAGTAAGGATGATTTGCCCCAGTCCTTTATCCTTAAAATCTTTTTTTTTAGTTAAACTAAGTCGTTCGCTCTTATCCAGAGAAATCACTGCGAAGACGCTACGTAGTAACGGTGACACATATAAGCATGCAGTAAGGTTTTGTACACAATTGTTTGTACGTAATTGCTTTTATCTCTTTTGTTAGATTTTCAGCCAAGAAGAGTAGCCAAATAATTGGTTCTTTTCCTAAAGGCGATCCTTTTGAAAATATCGACGCCGATATGTTCCAGAGAGTCTGGTCTAATAGCAGCTTTCAGTTGCGGCTTTCAGAGAAGTTTGCCAAGTGCTCTCTTTGGATTAAAAATGAGGTTTTCAACTCTGGCCTAGATATTGATAATCTATTAAAAACAATACCTAAGTCAATACAATTCATTCAAGGTAAATATACGTTGCAAAATATTAAAACACGAAGTGTGCCGTTTTATACTTATAAAGATTTTGTTGATTAGCTTTTTGCTTTCGATGTGTTTCGATTTGGATGATCTTGATAGCATGTGCTAAATTAAGAAAATGGCGATCTATTTTAGTTGCTATTTAAAAAATAGGTGCGCAACGCGTGCGTATTTCGATTAATTAAGTTTTTTTTTGCTCATAGTTATTTTAGTTAAATATGAGCAGCAAGGATTATATATTGCATTTGTCTAATAGAATTGTGAAGCATGTAATTACATTACATTACATTACATTACATTACATTGCATTACATTACATTACATTACAATACTATCTTAAAGTGCCTATGAAACTGAAATTAATCTGTCTTATTTGAAAGAACACTTAAAATAATAGAGTAACATCTTTTGCAGTTTTTCGTTTCCTTGCTTCGTTCTTGAGATGTTTGTTTGATATGCAAATTAAACATCTTGACGTCACATGTGCATAATGAGTTATCGAAAAAAAATTATATATCTTTGCTATTTAATATCAAACCAAAATAATCCGAAAGAAGCAAGTGCTTGTGTTTCGCCCAGAACACTAAACATGTAGATTTTCAAGTGATTATATTTGACAATAGCAAAGATATCTAACTTTTTTCCATAACTCATTATGCACGTGCGACGTCAAAGTGTTTAATTTGCATATCAAACAAACTGAAATATCTCGAGAACGAAGCATGGAAACGAAAAACTAAAGAAAACTAAAAACCGGGGGAGCCGCGGCTCCCCCCTTTTGATATAAAACAACAGACATGTAACTACAAAACTGATGCATTATGAATTGTGTCAGGAAATAAAATGTAAACAGTGTATTCAATCTACTGAGTGTATGCATTTTGAGTATCTATGTGACGTTTGCGTGTTTTGAGTATTTTATATGACGTTTTTCAACCTTTAGAGTCTGTAAAATCTTGCTCCAAAAGCCAGGAAATGGCATCTCAGCGACTCTCGATTTCAAAATTTCCTGGGGGAGCATGCCCCCGGACCCCCCTAAAATTTTATTTTGATTTCGGCTTCCTCCCTTTCAAAATCCTGCCTACGTCCCTGATACTCGTTCGTAAGAATGATTATCAGAGCACATCACTCTGACGAAATTTGACAATAAAAAAGACAACCGCGACGTTGAGAAGAAATTTAGTGCTGTTAAAAACAACTATTTAAAATCTAGCAGTATTAGTTCCGACATATACCAATTTTTCCGGTTTTCAGAAAAATGTAGGTTTTCGATTTAGCTTTGCATTTGAACCGTTGTTACAATTAAAGTAATCCAGTATACTATTTTCAAGCAGCCAAAAGAAGCATCTCCGAAGTAATTGCCCTGACAACAATCCGGCAGTGTGCCAATGTAATCAAAATTTACTTTGTTATTCATGTTTATTTTGTTATTCATGTTTCGAACAGTTTTTTTAGAACTATCTAGTATAGTTATTCACCATGGTCAATGCGTTTTCCATGCTATATTAAAGTTGGTCACCACGACAAAATCACTGTAATCGTATTTTATACAATGTTGACCGTGATCTATTAAAGGACACATGCACAGCTGGTGTCAAATCACGTCAGATCACGTCATTAGACTTGTTTTTCTTTTTTCATGCCGCAGAAATTCTTCAATAAACCACTTGACGTTTTCATTGTATAAAACAAATAGATTACATTTTTCCGTGTGCGTGTGTACTGTAATAGACCACAGAAGACGTCACAGCGTGTAAAGAACAACAGTCTCGCCACTCGACTTCGTCTCGTGTCGTACTCTTTTGTTCTTTACACGGTGTGACGTCATCTGTGATCTATTACAGTACACACGCACGGAAAATGTAATCTATTTGTTAATTAGTTATCCAGTTCTATTGAGAACTTGGCATGATGTTTCTTGTCAGGACCACTTGACTACTGTACATGATGTGTTTGGTTTCATTATTGATATTTCTCTATTTTCTTTTTTCGTAACAACTAGGAGAGGAAAGTCTCGAGAAGATTATTGTTTTGGATATTTTTACTGCTTTTCAGGTAAGAAAATTAGCTTCTTTCATTCTAAACTGATTACTGAATGTCTCTAAAGTTGAGTGAATTATGTTGGGATCACAACACTAATAGCGGTTTGCACAAAGATCTACGACGTGGCGACCAGGAACTCGACGACGCGGCATTTAAAGCGTTAAAATGCTATCATTGCAATGTGAATTGAAGCCTTTAATAGAAGACACGGTATATTTATCTTGGCTTGCTTTTTGACCTTCAACTTCAAGACGCTCCAGTTTTTGCTAAAACGATTGTAGGGTCTGAGCTGAATTTAACGTAAACAGGAGCATGCAGGAGTAGCGTGAAAATGGTCAAAGGTATATTCATTCTTTTTTGGTGTTGGTGTTGTTGTTGTTGTTGTTGTTGTTGTTGTTGTTGTTGTTGTCCTCATTTCCTTATATTTGTTCTTATTTGTTGTGTTGTTTTGTGTTGTAGTGTTCGCCAGTGCTTTGTTTTTACGATAAACCGTCGATAGGAAAGGTTTATGGGTCCACTGGGGTTATAACAATCGGTTAAACAGAATATTGGGTGCGGTTATGACTAAATGAGAACGAAATTTAAATTCCGGCTTAAGGTTGGAAGTACTTTGTTTTGATTTTAGGAACGGCATCTAGAGGAACTTTTTGTACCGCTTAGATTTCGGTACTCGCTGCGTTTGTACCTTTTGAAAAGGAATATATTCAAGTGGAACGTTTCGTTCTTATTTGAATTGAGGAATGTTTTGTTCCGATATTCAAAAATAGGAACGGGCTTAAATTAAGAACAAATTGTTCCGCATGAGCTACACCGCTTTAAATAGGACCTCTTTGTTTCTTATTTGAAAGGTTATTTCGTTCCCTTTATTCGTTCTCATAGGAACAAGTAGTTCCGCATGAGCTAGACCGCTTTAAATAGGACCTCTTTGTTCCTTATTTTAAAGGTTATTTCGTTCCGTTTGTTTCCTCTCAGAGGACCAAATAAAGAAGTTAATATATTCCGAACTACTGGCTACCTGAGCTCGGTAGCCGGTCGTTTCCATATGGTAGCCGGTCAGTAGCCGGTCAATTTAACATGGTTTTAACTAGTAGCCGGATAGACGGTAGTTATGAATATCAATTAAGTAGCGTTATAATATATTCCAAACCACCGGCTACTTTAGCTCGATAGCCGGTCGTTTCCATATGGTAGCCGGTCAATAGCCGGTCAATTTAACAAGGTTTTAACTAGTAGCCGGGAAGACGGTAGTCATGAATATCAATTAAATAGCGTTATAATATATTCCAAACCACCGCCTACTTTAACTCGATAGCCGGTCGTTATGAATATCAATTAAGTTACAGATCTAATTTACATGATATATGTTCTCTCGCAGTAACTATACCCCTATTTTCTCAAACAAAAACAGGAATTTTGACAGTGGGAACGCTTTGTTCAGATTCAGTAATCTGAAGCAAAAATTAGGCGCTAAATGCTATGCCGTAAGGCCCACTCTCTTCAAGAGGTGTACATTTGTGGTATAGAAAATTACGATTACCCCACCACCATACAATGGAACCATGAACCCTAACCCTAATCTCAAACCGGGGAAGTTTGTGGTACGGAAAATTACGATTACCTCACCACCATACAATGGAACCATGTACCCGAACCCTAATCACAAATCGAGGACGTGTATGAGGTTTTTGGAGTGGGGTTAGGGTTCATGGTTCCATTGTATGGTGGTGAGTTAATCTTAATTTTCCATACCACAAACTTCCCCGGTTTGTGATTAGGGTGTAAGGTTCATGGTTCCATTGTATGGAGGTAATGATAATTTTCCATACCACAAACTTCCTGGTTTTGTGATTAAAGGTATGGTTTACACACCTTCGGAACAGGGGGCCTCACCCTACACATTGTTCTCTTAAATTGATGTATTTTCTTCGTTTTTTTATAAACAAATTCTACATATTATGTTACTGTATTATAAACTTAGTATACATGTTATGTGAAAAAGTTACACCTATCAAGCTGTTTGTGTTTGGCGAAAGCAGCAGCGTTAAATCAATTTCAAAGCTACTGCTCTCATTCTCAACGTTCTTGCTTCTCTGGTCTCTTGGAAATGAAAAGCTGGATGACGGAGGATGGAAGACCAGCGCAGTCCAAACTTCTCGATACCTCTTCTTATGTAATTGTCTTCTTGCTTGGTAAACCTCACCGGGTCCTTTCGTCCCGGTTGTCTGCCTATTTTGTTTACAGAATCGTCTTCATTTTGACGTTGTTCACACCTGTTTTCTTTTGGTAAAGTATCGTCGTTTAACTGCTCGACGCAACTGTCCATTGCTTCGCCTTCGACTCCCCGCAGCTTGTCCATGCACGTCTTTCCTTTCATGGCGACATCCCGCGAGCGTAACTTCTGGTAATGCACTCGGGCAACGTTCGAACTGTGTTTCTGATCTTCCGAAACCACCTTCTGTTCTTGCACGTCTAACACAATGGCACTTTCAGTCTCTATTATCTGTCTGTATCTCGTCGGGTGAATGTACTTTCCTATGGCCTGAAACACCAGCACGCTCAATAGTTCAGTCAATTTTCGAAATTGCGCACCGTTTCGGTTTAGCAGCAAGTACTCGCATTGCGGCAGGAGAAGAGGTCTGACAAAACGAACATAGTCGTCGACTACTACCAAGCTCACTTCGTCAAAGTACAAAGAATCGAAACCGTACTTTTTAGCGGTTTTAAAAATTGTTTGGTCTACCATCCCGCCGTTGTGCTTTGCATTTTCAAACATAGTGACTGTCAAATGTTGATAGGTCATCGGACGACAACCCTTTACTTTAACAAACATAAATACTGCGAGGAATCGCGTGGCAAATGTTAAGTCGCTTGACGTAACAAAAGTTGACAATTTTCTGCACTCTTCTAAAATCTGCTTGTAGCGCTCGATGTGAAATGGAACGATTGTCTGCAACTCGGCTAAGGAAGCCCAACTTCTTCTCGATTCCAGTGTCTCAATGTCCAGATCTGTCGTCCAGTGCGAACGCATCTGCTTTGCCAGACACTTCTTGGCTCGCTTGATGTACACTTCGGTCACCGAGAAGTTCTGAAGGACAGCACCAGGTGGAGAGTTGAACTTGCGGAAGTCGAGTAGGTCAGAAATGCTTGTTACATAGCCGAGTCGGCCCGACTGACCCATCTGCCAGGTCTCCTCCAGGTGGTCGAGAAAATTCGTTAGAAATTTAGAAGAGCACAGAAAATAGTCGATAAGTTGCACGGTGGACAACACGGTCGACTCCTCCTCGCCCGATTCTCCGCAACAAAACTTGAGAAATTTAAGAGCTCGC
The DNA here is from genome assembly GCA_964035015.1 of Corallium rubrum. Lineage (NCBI taxonomy): Eukaryota > Metazoa > Cnidaria > Anthozoa > Scleralcyonacea > Coralliidae > Corallium > Corallium rubrum. Next base: position 47,741,119 of record OZ035997.1, read on the forward strand.
GTGACCGAAATTTCTGCTTGTTTTGACGTTTTCCCTCCCCCCGTTGTACTTTGTAACCATAGCGAAAGAGAACGAGCGAATTCGTTATCCGATGAGCAACACGGCAGGGTCAGTTTGCTTTTAGTCGACGTAACTTCAATTACAGGCTTGACATTGTCGCTGAGTATTGTCGGTTTTTCATCGAAGTACGCGTACCAAGGATGTTTTACTTTGACGTGCTTTCGACAGCCTCTTCGACTGGCAAATCCTGGATGGTCGCAGTTAGGAACTGGACAATGATTAAGGCCTTCTTCGTCTGTCTGCAGATGTAACCGTCTAGGCTTCTTGAATGCCCCGTCGAGAGACTTCCAATCCACCATACGGTTATTTCGACGAGGCATCCAATGGCCACGGTAAACTTCAAGAACTACTGCATGAACGGCGATGGCTAATTGTGTTTACATCTATCTTCAACATATCTCGCATATTTATACTCTTCCATGTATATCTTCCTTCTTCCTTTGGGATTAGATAGATCGAAAAATTGAAAAGACGTTCCTTTTGGTAGCTAACTTTCGGTTCATTACATACACCTTACTTGCGATTACTGAATGGGAACAAAGCGTTCCCACAGTCAAAATTGCTGTTTTTGTTTGAGAAAATAGGGTTATATTTAATGCGAGAGAATATATATGTAAATTAGATCTGTAACTTAATTGATATTCATAACTACCGTCTACCCGGCTACTAGTTAAAACCATGTTAAATTGACCGGCTACTGACCGGCTACCATATGGAAACGACCGGCTATCGAGCTAAAGTAGCCGGTGGTTTGGAATATATTATAACGCTATTTAATTGATATTCATGACTACCGTCTTCCCGGCTACTAGTTAAAACCTTGTTACATTGACCGGCTATTGACCGGCTACCATATGGAAACGACCGGCTATCGAGCTAAAGTAGCCGGTGGTTTGGAATATATTATAACGCTATTTAATTGATATTCATAACTACCGTCTACCCGGCTACTAGTTCAAACCTTGTTAAATTGAGCGGCTACTGACCGGCTACCATATGGAAACGACCGGCTACCGAGCTAAAGTAGCCGGTGGTTTGGAATATATTATAACGCTACTTAATTGATATTCATAACTACCGTCTATCCGGCTACTAGTTAAAACCTTGTTAAATTGTCTGGCTACTGACCGGCTATCATATGGAAACGACCGGCTACAGAGTGATTGTAGCCGGTGGGTCAGAACATATTAACTTCTTCATTGGAAATTGCACTTATTATATATATATATATATATATATATATATCAATTTAGACTTTGACTACGAATGTCAAAACGTGTTATTGTTTAAAAAAACGGGCATTATTATCACTTGAAGTTCCTCAAAAAAAAAAAACTGCATAAAGTTTCTACTTTACTGCAGATCTCTGGGGTTTCGTTGTATGGAAAATTACGATTACCTCACCACCATACAATGGAACCATGAACCCTAACCCTAATCACAAACCGGGAAAGCTTGTGGTATGGAAAACTACGATTACTTCACCACCATACAATGGAACCATGAACCCTAACCCTAATCACAAACTGGGAAAGTTTGTGGAATGGAAAATTACGATTACCTCACCACCATACAATGGAACCATGAACCCTAACCCTAATAAAATAACCGTGCCATAAACGTCCTCGATTTGTGATTAGGTTTAGGGTTCATGGTTCCATTGTATGGTGATGAGGTAATCGTAATTTTCCATACAACGAAACTCCAGAGATCTGCAGTAAAGTAGAAACTTTATGCAGTTTTTTTTTTTAAGGAACTTCAAGTGATTATAATGATAGTTTTTTAAAGAATAACACGTTTTGACATTCGTAGTCAAAGTCTAAATTGATATAGATGTATAATAAGTGCAATTTCCAATGAAGAAGTTAATATGTTCTGAGCCACCGGCTACTTTAGCTCGATAGCCGGTCGTTTCCATATGGTAGCCGGTCAATAGCCGGTCAATTTAACAAGGTTTTAACTAGTAGCCGGATAGACGGTAGTTATGAATATCAATTAAGTAGCGTTATAATATATTCCAAACCACCGGCTACAATCACTCTGTAGCCGGTCGTTTCCATATGATAGCCGGTCAGTAGGCAGTGAATTTAACAAGGTTTTAACTAGTAGCCGGGTAGACGGTCGTTATGAATATCAATTAAGTTACAGATGTAATTTACGTATATATTCTCTCTCATTAAATCTAACCGTATTTTCTCAAAGAAAACAGCGATTTTGACAGTGGGAACGCCTTGTTGAGATTCAGTAATCTGAAGTAAAAGTTAGGCACTAAATGCTATACCGTAAGGCCCACTCTCTTCAAGATGTGTACATTTGTGTTATGGAAAATTACGATTACCTCACCACCATACAATGGAACCATGAACCCTAACCCTAATCACAAACAAGGACAGTTTGTGGTATGGAAAATTACGATTACCTCACCACCATACAATGGAACCATGAACCCTAACCCTAATCACAAACAGGGACAGTTTGTGCTATGGAAAATTACGATTACCTCACCACCATACAATGGAACCATTGAACCCTAACCCTAATCACAAACCGGGAAAGCTTGTGGTATGGAAAATTACGATTACCTCGCCACCGTACAATGGAACCACGAACCCTAACCCTAATCACAAATCGAGGACGTTTATGGCACGGTTTTTTTATTAGGGTTAGGGTTCATGGTTCCATTGTATGGTGGTGAGGTAATCGTAATTTTCCATAACAAACTGTCCCTGTTTGTGATTAGGGTTAGGGTTCATGGTTCCATTGTATGGTGGTGAGGTAATCGTAATTTTCCATACCACAAACTGTCCCTGTTTGTGATTAGGGTTAGGGTTCTTGGTTCCATTGTATGGTGGTGAGGTAATCGTAATTTTCCATACCACAAACTGTCCCTGTTTGTGATTAGGGTTAGGGTTCATGGTTCCATTGTATGGTGGTAAGGTAATCGTAATTTTCCATAACACAAATGTACACATCTTGAAGAGAGTGGGCCTTACGGTATAGCATTTAGTGCCTAACTTTTACTTCAGATTACTGAATCTCAACAAAGCGTTCCCACTGTCAAAATCGCTGTTTTTCTTTGAGAAAATACGGTTATATTTAATGAGAGAGAATATATATGTAAATTAGATCTGTAGCTTAATTGATATTCATAACTACCGTCTACCCGGCTACTAGTTAAAACGTTGTTAAATTGACCGGCTACCGAGCGGCTACCATATGGAAACGACCGGCTACCCAGCTAAAGTAGCCGGTGGTTTGGAATATATTATAACGCTATTTAATTGATATTCATAACTACCGTCTACCCGGCTACTAGTTAAAACCTTGTTAAGTTTACTGGCTACTGACCGGCTACCATATGGAAACGACCGGCTACCGAGCTAAAGTAGCCGGTGGTTTGGAATACATTATAACGCTATTTAATTGATATTCATAACCACCGTCTATGGTAGCCGGTCGGTAGCCGGATAGACGGTGGGTATGAATATCAATTAGATAGCGTTATAATATATTCCAAACCACCGGCTACTTTAGCTCGATAGCCGGTCGTTTCCATATGGTAGCCGGTCAGTAGCCGGTCAATTTAACAAGGTTTGAACTAGTAGCCGGGTAGACGGTAGTTATGAATATCAATTAAATAGCGTTATAATATATTCCAAACCACCGGCTACTTTAGCTCGGTAGCCGGTCGTTTCCATATGGTAGCCGGTCAGTAGCCGGTCAATTTAACAAGGTTTGAACTAGTAGCCGGATAGACGGTAGTTATGAATATCAATTAAATAGCGTTATAATATATTCCAAACCACCGGCTACAATCACTCTGTAGCCTGTCGTTTCCATATGATAGCCGGTCAGTAGGCAGTGAATTTAACAAGGTTTTAACTAGTAGCCGGGTAGACGGTCGTTATGAATATCAATTAGGTTACAGATCTAATTTACGTATATATTCTCTCTCATTAAATCTAACCGTATTTTCTCAAAGAAAAACAGCGATTTTGACAGTGGGAACGCTTTGTTGAGTTTCAGTAATCTGAAGTAAAAGTTAGGCACTAAATGCTATACCGTAACGCCCACTCTCTTCAAGATGTGTACATTTGTGTTATGGAAAATTACGATTACCTCACCACCATACAATGGAACCATGAACCCTAACCCTAATAAAAAAACCGTGCCATAAACGTCCTCGATTTGTGATTAGGGTTAGGGTTCGTGGTTCCATTGTACGGTGGCGAGGTAATCGTAATTTTCCATACCACAAGCTTTCCCGGTTTGTGATTAGGGTTAGGGTTCAATGGTTCCATTGTATGGTGGTGAGGTAATCGTAATTTTCCATAGCACAAACTGTCCCTGTTTGTGATTAGGGTTAGGGTTCATGGTTCCATTGTATGGTGGTGAGGTAATCGTAATTTTCCATACCACAAACTGTCCCTGTTTGTGATTAGGGTTAGGGTTCTTGGTTCCATTGTATGGTGGTGAGGTAATCGTAATTTTCCATACCACAAACTGTCCCTGTTTGTGATTAGGGTTAGGGTTCATGGTTCCATTGTATGGTGGTAAGGTAATCGTAATTTTCCATAACACAAATGTACACATCTTGAAGAGAGTGGGCCTTACGGTATAGCATTTAGTGCCTAACTTTTACTTCAGATTACTGAATCTCAACAAAGCGTTCCCACTGTCAAAATCGCTGTTTTTCTTTGAGAAAATACGGTTATATTTAATGAGAGAGAATATATATGTAAATTAGATCTGTAGCTTAATTGATATTCATAACTACCGTCTACCCGGCTACTAGTTAAAACGTTGTTAAATTGACCGGCTACCGAGCGGCTACCATATGGAAACGACCGGCTACCCAGCTAAAGTAGCCGGTGGTTTGGAATATATTATAACGCTATTTAATTGATATTCATAACTACCGTCTACCCGGCTACTAGTTAAAACCTTGTTAAGTTTACTGGCTACTGACCGGCTACCATATGGAAACGACCGGCTACCGAGCTAAAGTAGCCGGTGGTTTGGAATACATTATAACGCTATTTAATTGATATTCATAACCACCGTCTATGGTAGCCGGTCGGTAGCCGGATAGACGGTGGGTATGAATATCAATTAGATAGCGTTATAATATATTCCAAACCACCGGCTACTTTAGCTCGATAGCCGGTCGTTTCCATATGGTAGCCGGTCAGTAGCCGGTGAATTTAACAAGGTTTGAACTAGTAGCCGGGTAGACGGTAGTTATGAATATCAATTAAATAGCGTTATAATATATTCCAAACCACCGGCTACTTTAGCTCGGTAGCCGGTCATTTCCATATGGTAGCCGGTCAGTAGCCGGTCAATTTAACATGGTTTGAACTAGTAGCCGGGTAGACGGTAGTTATGAATATCAATTAAGTAGCGTTATAATATATTCCAAACCACCGGCTACTTTAGCTCGATAGCCGGTCGTTTCCATATGGTAGCCGGTCAATAGCCGGTCAATGTAACAAGGTTTTAACTAGTAGCCGGGAAGACGGTAGTCATGAATATCAATTAAATAGCGTTATAATATATTCCAAACCACCGGCTACTTTAGCTCGATAGCCGGTCGTTTCCATATGGTAGCCGGTCAATAGCCGGTCAATTTAACGAGGTTTTAACTAGTAGCCGGGAAGACGGTAGTCATGAATATCAATTAAATAGCGTTATAATATATTGCAAACCACCGGCTACTTTATCTCGGTATCCTCCAGTTCATTCACTAATCTAATTTGAAATTTGAGTCTAATCTGAAATTTCAACCCATTTATTTAAAACAGGCTTTCCCATACATGGTATATCGTGTAGTATGAAGGCATATATGGTCGCTTTTTAATGTCACATCAAATACCATAGAGAAAGATCTTATTTTGTATAAATAAACTGGGAGACATAATCAATGTGAAGTAGAACTGTAATTTAGATAAATATTCGCTACGCGCTGTAAATACCAGTTCAGTATGATTGTTCAAAACAATGTTGGCGATTATAATTTACAGTTTAGTACAGATAATCTGTCAAAGTTAATTAACAACAACGAGAGAAATAAAATGTTTTACAGTTTAGTCACCACGGTCGCCATCCCTTAACTTTTGTCCAGTAAGATTGGGAACTAAGCTGCGGGCGACGCTCTAGCCCCTGACTGTCGACATCATGTACTTCTTCTGATTCCTCTTCCTCGTTTTGTTCTGGCCTTTCCCCTTCTCTTCTGCATTCCCCTAACGCCTTGACCACGGGACAGCAACACGGTGGAACTAGAACCTTTACCACTTCTCGTAGTCGCTCGAGGTGCATAAGGATATCGGGATGCTTACTAACGAAATTCTTTAGGTCAAACACATCCCGTCGCAGGCCCAATACTAGCATCCACGCGTCTATAGATGGATCTGCTTCGATCCAGAATGCCTTCTCCTTTTCGTCTCTTTTCAAAAGTGCTTTTCTTTTTCGTTCTATGAACGACAATGCGTGGACGCTCGTCACATTTTTACCAAATTTGGATTGTATTAGCTGAGCAACCTTTACGCAATAAATTTCGCTGTTCAGGCTGCAGCCAGAAGACGCCTCGTGTGTCCCGTCTGTCGACAAAGTCGGTTGTGCAGTCTGTTCGGCTGGTCGGTCTTCTTCGGTTTCGTCCCAATCTCCCGACGATGCGTGTGGCTCAGTGGTCACTTCAAGAGAAGAACAAGCCTGTTCTCTGTTAGGATTTATCCGAAATGGCTCAATTAGATTTAAGGAAAATGGATCGTTATCGGGATTCACATTGTCATCACCGCTGCTTTCCAAAGAGACGTCAAAACCCGGGGATTCGCATTCGTACGCCTCGTCGACGTCGTTGTAACTGCAGGGCATAGCACGATTCGCACGTCTTTTCCGCGCAAAACGCCGGCACATTGACTCTGCGAAAAAACTTCTGTGTATAGGGTCGGGATGTTCAGGTGGACAGGTTGTTTCTTCGAGATCGGCCTTTGTAATTTGTCGCATTTTACTGCCTTCGAATAGCTCGACCGCTTGGTGGCTTTCGATGGTGACGTCACGTGGGTTTCCGGGCTCGTACCATAGCTCGTGTGACTGGATGTGGTGGTGGTTTAAATTGATTTCTTCTGCCATCCACGCCACGCAGTCCATCGCGTGATCGAAAATCCAGCGATCCACTCCTGGTAACGTTTGCGGCAAAGATGTTGTATTGAAGACTGCAATGCGCCGTTTGACGTTCTCGTCTTCTTTACCAAAGTTCGGAACATGATTTGTTGTAATATAGAACGGGTTGTTGTTCATGACGCACCTAGGTGCCTCATGCTTTACGGCTGTGACTAGCCACCCACCTTGGAAGATGGTCTTTGCGAGATCAGATTGTAACGTGCGATCGGACCATTCGTCGACAAGCACCAGTTGTGTTTCGTCGTTGATCATCGCTGCGGAGAACTGGCGCTCGTTGGTGATAGAAGCGATAAATGCAGGGGGGATGATGCGATGGAAGATAGACGCCCATGATGTCTTGCCCGAGTCCTTTGGTCCGGCTACCACAAGCTTCCTTACCTTGTGCGGCATTTTTGAAGGCATCAGGCACTGATACATTTTGTTCAGGAAGTTCACTCTCACTGCTGTATCCTGGAACGAGTTTAAGATGCCTTCGCGGAAGAACTGCGGTTGTGGTGGTGTAGTACAGTCGTAGGGGAGGAACGTTCTCGGCGACAATGTTCCACGTTTCGATTCTGGTATTGGACAGGTTATGAAAGTTCTCGATGATATGGAAAAGCAAAACCCGTTAGATACTTCGATGAGGTCCAGATCAAATTTTATCTGTTCAATTATTTCGCACGCGGGATGGGAAAGAATTTTTTCGAGCACCTGGAAGTGCCTTAAAACTTGATTTCGTGTTGCTTCGTTGCTTAACAATTTATGTAAGTAACTCTTGACGTCCATCATTTTTAAATAAGTCATTTTGGCTTCTGGTGGTTTTGCGTAGACGTGCGAACGACAAAGGGCGTGATCGCACAACCTCATGACCCTCTCAATCTTTGTGATGGTCGCCGCTACTTCGTTCTGTGAAGAAAAGCAAGGTTTTTCCAAGCTGACGTTTGTTGTCGGGTCAATCTCTACCAACAGCCCGTCTGTTTGAAGTATCGCTGTGGCTGTGTGCAATTTGTCGTTGAATTCGTGTTGGTTGACTACTACCAGACGACAAGGGGTTGTGGGGAAATGCGTCGGTTGACTTGGTAGCTGCATGTCGTCGTCTTCGTCGGACGATTTCATAACGGACTCATCATAGCAGTATGTGTTTGACATGTTGACCATCTCTTCGATCCTCGGATTATTATGGTCCTTCAGGACTTGAAACAGCTCCCGAGCAGCTTTTTCCATAACCCTGTTCGCCGATGTTCTCGCTCTGGTTCTAATTGTGCGAATCTTAGGTTCCACGTCCTGATTATGCAGGGCAGCAAATAGTGCGTTCTCGTTGCACGTCTCTGTTTTTCGGTAAACGACGAAATATCCTATTGCCGGATATGTTTTCTCCTCGATGGGAGGTTCTTCTTGGGTCTTGTTACTGCGTTTCGCTTCTTTTGCATTGGAACACACGCTTGAAACACACGAAAAGAAAAATTGCACGCCGTGTATAGCAGAAAGCGCTTCATCAAGCTGCAATCTCTTCGAAGCAATCTGGTTTGTAGCCAGTTGTACGTCGTCGTCTTTTACCCTCCATGTAGCTCGACATCCTACGGCTTTGAGGTCGTCGGTAATCTGTGGACATTGGGAGAGACAACACACGTTAAAATAAGCTAAGAGGTCATCTATTAATGATGATCAATATAAATACAATATGTATATACAAATAACTCACCAAGGTTAGAACGTTCGCGCGAAGTGAGCTTTGTACTCTCGTAGAGTCTAACTCCTTTCGAGGACGCCCAGGCCGCATAATTCTTTTCCAAAAAAACTTCCAATGTCAGTACCCACTGAAAACTGTGACCTAATTCGGATTAAACTTCGAAAGAAAGAATTCGTCACAGCTAACACCGGATATATATATACGTTTTCAGTCATGTAATTAGCATAACCATATCGCCAAAGCCAAAGGGAACGAAATTTTCGACTTTGGTTGTTGTTGTTGTTGTTGTTGTTGTTGTTGTTGTTGTTGTTGTTGTTGTTGTTGTTGTTGTTGTTGTTGTTGTTGTTGTTGTTGTTGTTGTTGTTGTTGTTGTTGTTGTTGTTGTTGTTGTTGTTTGTTGTTGTTGTTGTTGTTGTTGTTGTTGTTGTTGTTGTTGTTGTTGTTGTTGTTGTTGTTGTTGTTGTTGTTGTTGTTGTTGTTGTTGTTGTTGTTGTTGAAGTGTCCTATGCAATCAATTTTTTAAGTTGGAGATAATAACCTCAAAGTAATGTTTGATATCGCTCCTTTTGACTGTGAAAAGTCTGAGACGAACAATTATATAGTTGACATCACTCGTCCCATACCCCAAATTCTGATTGCCTTCTAAATTCTTTCCGCAATGGCGTGTACGTAACGAGAAAATATAGGCATTTTGTCGTTCATTTTGTAGTCAGAAACGTCGGCTTTTACAAATAAACTATTCACAAACACGTTTTAGTTGTCGAGAATCAACATTATATTCTTACGTTGAATACGGCTTCGGCAATGTCTATGTATATTTTAAATCAAATATCTCGGTATGAATAAATTGTTCACACTTTTGTGAATACTTTCCCCTGAGAGTTTAGTTAGTTACTGTATCTCCGTCTCGGTAACTAATATATACTTAATTACAAGGCTAAACAGTAGATAAATTTAGTGCCAAACAATTGGCGTTTGCAATTAGAGGATTTTTACCGGGACCTAGCGAAGTGTCCATGACTCCATATTATAGTGGTGTTTTTACTGTACTGTGCTGTACTGTACTGTACTGTACTGTACTTAACTCTATACGCTCTATACGCGCTCTATACGCGCTCTATACGCGCTCTATACGCGCTTTATACGCGCTCTATACGCGCTCTATACGCGCTCTATACGCGCTCTATACGCGCTCTATACGCGCTCTATACGCGCTCTATACGCGCTCTATACGCGCTCTATACGCGCTCTATACGCGCTCTATACGCGCTCTATACGCGCTCTATACGCGCTCTATACGCGCCCTATACGCGCCCTGCGCCTACGCCTACCCCTACCCCTACTCCCCAAGGAGTTAACTTAATTTTATATTTACTTTAAGATGTTTTTGCGGTGTACCTCAGACTTTGGAACAAGCAGTTATCGTTATTTCTATTATGCCTTTCGTGTTGCCCTGTTGCTTATCAATAGCCAAGCGTTTGTACCAGACCTCCTTCCAATGGCTTACTCGCAAATTAATGGAAAGGTTGCATCCTTTAAGGTAAGAACAAATCTCCTAGAGCAACAAGACTGGTAGCTTCACAAAATTTCTCTCTTCTGTTTTGTCTTCGTGTTCCTCCTACTTGTTGTTTTTAGTCTTCTTCCAATTTTATGTTGGACTCCTTTTTCATATTATTTGCTATCATTTATTGTCGTGCTAAGGCTGTGCATGTTATTTTCATTTTAATGAAGTAATGTTTGTTAATGGATCCGTAGTAATTGGCGATTGCTGTTGCGGTTCTCCTCGTCTTGAAACTATACAAATTTATTTAATGTATATTATTTCTATATACTTATAAAACGACGTTATCAAGGCAAGGTTAAATAGATAAATAACTTAATTAATTAATTAATTAATTAATTAATTAATTAATTAATTAATTAATTGATTAATTAATTAATTAACAGTGCGAGAACCAGTACGACTTGTACATTTAACCGCAATCCTTTGCGCGTAGTAATATTGCTTCTTGTACAATTATCGGAAGATAGGTGTTTTAAAAGATCAACTTTGGTAAGAATGAAGTTCTTGCTTGCTTAATCCATGTTAACATGATAAACAATGTTAAGTTGCTATTTGAGCTGATTTGAGGTTAATTGCAAAGCACTGTGATTAAATGTACCGCCGCCATCTTTTTCGGTACTGTCAATTGAACAATATATTTCAGCAAACGAATATTAAAATATGGTGATATTTGATTTAAACATATCAATAACGATAGTTTGCCAAAATTTGGTAGAAGACAAAATGACTTCTTAGTTTCCTTATTTGGTGTTTCTTCCAATTATTTCTAAAACTTGTTAATAATTCATGAGGAAAATTCAAAAGAAAGAAATATTTAATCAGGATTTGGTTTACTCTTAAACTATAGATTCTTTTAAGAAGCTATAGATCACTTTCATAAAGGCCTTCACTTTAAATATTTTTTATGGCATCTAAATGAGTCTTTCTGGCCTCGTTATGAAGCAAAGATTCTTTTGAATTGCAGACACACAAACGAGGCCAGAAAGGCTTAGAGGGCGATTACATGGTCCGGGATGAAAATGTCCATGTAATCGTTTTCATCCCGGCAAACCGGGCTGAAAAACTGTTGAACTCGCTTCGATACGCGTTCGTTTACTTGACTGTGTGAATAAATAGTGCTGAAAGGAACTGAAATAGAACATCAAAACGTTCTTGTGTTTCGTCATCATAGCGAAGACCTAATAAATTAATTAGTCTTCGTGAAGACGCTTTCGTGGGTTAGCTAAGATTATAACACTCTTTTTATTAACGATGGGCTTACAAAATAAATAATAGACTTTTTTGAAAGAATGATGCAGAGTAACAGATCTTTAGTGTAAAACTTGAAGTAAAACTAACGTAACTTATTTACTTGGTAATTGCGAATTTCGGCCTGAAATCATCCCGGCTTACCGGGCTAGCCCGCTCCATGTAATCGTTTGGTAAACTCATCCCGGTTAACCGGGCCACCCCGGTCCATGTAATCGCCCCCTTATTAAGATGCACATAAAAGAATATTCAAATTAATCGCTATTATGAAAGTGGTGTATATATATATATCCAACATTTGTCAGTGTTCTTCCTGCGATGTCTAAATCGCCTTTACCTCGTATTTTTAACCTGCTTGGCTGTATTTATGTAGAAATCGGAGTAAGAACAGTGACTCATGTTGGATATATTTCTTCTACCTTAAACATGTAAACCCAGTAAAATGGTTCTACATGTAATCCTTTTTTTAGATAATCTGGAAACCTTTGTACTCGTGTTCTATTGTCTTGGAGCAATTAAATAACCTCAATAATGTGTTCCCACCACAAACACAGGACTGGAACTTTTCAAGTGTTGTTCAGCTAGATGAAAAGTCGTTGGACGCCAACTCTGGTACTTTACATTTTCTTACGACTCTCTTGACTGAATTGATCAAGAAACTTGAATTCTGCCACAAGAAGCTCAAGAACAATCCACCGAAAGAGTCGTTGGCCTTCTTCTTCGGTCAAGTAATGTGATGATTTTTTATTCTTTTTTGTTCTTTTTGTGAGAATATATATGCATGAATGTTCATCGAGAAAAAGTATATTGAGCGTTTAGACATATATTTCTCAAACTCAATAATTCATGAATTATCATAGCCAATCCATGAACCCAATGAAAACCTGTAGGAAACTTCCTACTGAACTGGATCACATTCCTTATGATCACTGGATCACATATCTGCATAATCAACGGAAAACCCCCACCGAAAATCGCGATGCGAATACTCGTTTGAGAAGCAAGATCAAACACTCGTTTATCGTGTTTCAGCAGGGGACTCCAAACACTCGAAAACAATAAAAACATCGGGGCTACGCCCTCGGTTTTCATTCGTTTTCTCGTGCTTGGAACCCCTGATGAAACACTCAAACTCGTGTTTGATCTATTACATAAATACTAGAAATGCATGAATGCAACAACCCCTCGCCTGCTTTTATTAAATGCTTTCTTGAAACACCTCCCCACCCACCTTATTAAAATAAGCACACCTGATATACAGCCAATATAAAAACAAACAGATATAAAAACAAATGATAATCCTCAAGATAATTCTATAATTTATGGATAAGATGACTAAACTGATTTAACATATCAAAGCAAGAATTAGATTTCATTATTAAATTCTGGTTGTACAAAATATGTTTTTAGGAGGTTTCAAGTTTCAAAAGGGATTATTTTTAACAAGCTTTAAATGGCTTCCCTATGCATACATGTTTTGCAAAGGCAGAATTAAAAGTCAACAGCTCAAAAATTACATTTATAATAGAGTCCAAGATAAAAACATGCGGTGGAATCGGCTTCTAGAAAGAAGTATTAAACAGACAACGTTTCAGTCGAAAAATTGGAAATACAGCCAAAAAAATCGCCACAGCCCATGAGTATTTAATAATAAAAGGTGTATGCACTGCCAATGAAAAACATCACGTCTACATAAGCTTATAAAGGTAGTGTTTTAAGTTAGCTTTAGTTAAGCTGATTTATGGTTTGGACAAGAAAGGGAAAGCACGAAAACGTGAAGCTGTATATTGTTTAGGTTAAGCGAAAACTTGAAAATAACAAGAATCCTACCCTAACGAACACTGCAGATCGAGTTTTTGTTTACCATACGGCGTTTGGTTTCTTCAAGTTCTCTGGTTTCTCTTCAAGATATATTAAACGGGTTGTTTGTATCCTTCTTTTCTTTGTGCTCCATTTCGGTTCGTTTAAATAAACGAAAGCAAAATTTTCTTCGTCGCTAGTCACGTCACGCGGTAAGAATAGTCGGACACTGGTCGTGCCAAACATATATATATATATATATATATATATATATATATATATATATATATAATATATATATATATATATATATATATATATATATATATATATATATATATATATATATATATATATACGTGTGGGTTTTGGTCTACGAAACGCAAAGAGTGCTCGATAACATATAGTTAGAGCAAATATAGATTTTCGCTTACCTCAAAAGTCTGCTACAGGCTGTTTCATTCTTTTTTAGATGAAACAGCCTGTAGCAGACTTTTGAGGTAAGCGAAAATATATATATATATATATATATATATATATATATATATATATACGCCCGGGCTCGGGGATAAATGTAAAGAGATAAATTTAATGTTTTAAATGTAGGTGTTGTGTATTTGTTAGCATTTTGAGATCTAAAAGACCAGTTATTTTTTTCTTTTAGGTCTTTCACATTATTTCTTTGGCTGAACACAATATCCCGAAGGCAATCACAAAGGTATGTGACTGTTTAACTGAGCCCTGGATTGTATATTTCTTGTGATATACTGTAGGTTAACTTCATAGCCTTTAACTTATATAAACAGTCATCAGACCATATTCTTGTTTTTAGGAGGTCACTCATTAAGTTGTACGTGAAGTAGATATCGAGGAATAATCTGGAAACTGTGTCTATTTTTCTAATGAGGTTTTTACCTAAATAACCAGTTACCAACGGTAATTACTTCCAGATAATAACCAACTAAAAACAAAAGAATGTAGTCTGATGAGTTTTTATTAAAGATTAAAACACGATTGAGTCGTTTTCTGAGACATTAATTATCTGACGAACATAACGTGTTTTAATAGGCGAATTTCAGGGTATTGCGCGCGCATCATTTTGCAAAGGATTTTGGCGGGCTCCCCACAAAGTAAGCAATGGCAAACAGACTTGCTAACGAGTAAACAACAGCAGAATAACAGTGTTAAACATCCAGAAACTGTATCTATACTTTGTTTACTTTAAACAGAATGTTTACTTTGAGTGGAGCTTGCCAGTTTTTTTGAAAAATGATGCGCGCGCAACACCCTAAAACCCGCCTATTGAACAAAAGAACAGTAGAAAATAACCAGACAAAGTGCTGAAGAGCGGTATTCTCGTTCCCAGAGCCCACGTTTCTGTGTCCGTGGCTTACGGGTTGCCACGGCCTAGCGTACGATTCCGTCAAACACCCAGAATATAAAGCTATACTTAACAAGTCGTCAGGGCAGTGACTGGCTTGTCAGGGCACAGTAGTATAAAGGTGCTTGACGATCTAGCCGCTAACTTGTCAGGGCACTGCAATTTTGTGCAATTGTATTTACCTGTGGAACGCTTAGCGTACAGAGATTATCAAAAAGACGCCAAAATCCCTCGCGTCAAAAATATCACTTCCATTCTCATTTCGACAATGCCAGAGCCCATGACGTTTATGTGGCTGTGGCTGTGGCTGCTGTAGGCAGTGTTTTAGATAGAGCAAAGTGAAAAAAGCTCCAGAGAATGCTTTTGATAACGAAATACTGACGTTTCTATAGCGAAGCCCTTCATCAGACTAAAATGTGAATGTCTTACATTTTACTCTAATTAAGGTGGCTCCACACAGTTTCTTGAAAAATGGAAAATACAAGTTTGAGAATCCAAAACACGTGCATAAACAATTCGGGAAAAGAATAAAACTAAATGTTATGCATAGTTAAATAGTCTGACAATTAAAAACTGTTACCAAATAAATAGCAACAGTTGTTGCTATGGCAACAATGACATTTAAAAATGGCTGCCAATTACCCTTCAAACTAATTTAATTCGAAAAAAACTTTCGTGACCCCCAATTATTTTTTTTTTCATTAAAACTTTTCAATGAGTAATCAATAGGCCGATTTATGAAAAATTCTGTAGAAGAAATAATTACTTTTTTGAAAAATCATGTGTGTTAATTTTTAAAAAAATTTCGTTTTACCGATTTTTTTTTAAATCGGCCTATTGATTACTCATACTTCAAGAAAAGTTTTAATGAAAAAAAAATTGGGGGTCACCAAAGATTTTTTCGAATTAAAATAGTTTGAAGGGTAATTGGCATCCATTTTGAAACGTCATTGTTGCCATAGCGACAACTGTTGCTATTTATTTGGTAACCGTTTTTGATTGTCAGACTGTTTAACTATGCATAACATTTAGTTTTATTCTTTTTCCGAATTGTTTAATCACGTGTTTTGGATTCTCAAACTTGTATTTTCCATTTTTCAAAAAACTGTATGGAGCTACCTTAAGGGCTCCGCTTGAAACGACATCAGTATTTCGTTATCAAAACTATATTGTTAGCAGTTTACCACTTTTCACTTTGCTCTCTCTATATGTATATATTGTTTGCGAATTTGTTTTGTTTATTGTTCTACTTTAGTACTTTGGCGTTTTTGATCTCATGAAAACTGACTTTAAAGTGGCAGTTCATATCAAGAGGCAATCTGACGCGCTTGCTTTTGGTTGTGGTTCGGGTGATGTAATAATGTCCCCTCGCGAAGAGAAATTTAACATAGGCCTATGGTTGAGGAAATCTGGTGTTCTTGCGTCTGAGGCTCTTTCTTTGAGAAGTTATTTGCAAATGTTTCCATCTGATAGGAATCAAGTAAGTTACTCTGATTGTTGCATGTATAATTTACAATAGTTATAGAGATATAAAAAATAGGTCATCCAGATCGTTATTTGGACTCGCCTGAACATCGCTGCCAAACGTTTGTGTATGCGTGAATTTGCTAGAGTAAACATTGTAAGAGATTGGGAACTAACCGTGGCAACAACAACCAAACAGCGAAGACTAAGTATAAGTATATTAATATAAACAATGATTCTGTAATAGAATTGAAACACTGCACGTCCTCACGGATAAGCGTTAAGTTGTCGCGAGAATATCTCGTGCACTTAAGTTGGATAGAACTTGCCTCCAATCCCTGTGCGGCTCGATAGCTCAACAGGTAGAACGGCGGACCGGAATTCCGATACTGATGCTCAAGACAGATAATTCACCAATTGTGTCTTCAATAAAGATCTTTTTACTTGAATTGAAAGATCAGTTTCTTTTGCGCATGTTTTTGCATTCCGCTCTCTGTTTTGCGCATTGTTTATTTCCGATTCATTTTGGATGTTCTGACACTGGTTTAAATTAATTCTATCTCTTTGTGTATCTTTCTGCAGGTATTGAAGTTTCTTTCAACCTTGTCTCCTTACTTGAATAACGTGGAACAGTTCTTAATTCAAGACGAGATACCGTTGTCTTCTGGTGACCTCGAAATTGTTCTTTTGCAAACCGCTAAATTGTTTTCCAATTTAGGAGTTCAGATTATTTTGCCTCGAGAATTGAGGTATAAATTGTTTGTTT
Source organism: Corallium rubrum (assembly GCA_964035015.1). NCBI lineage: Eukaryota > Metazoa > Cnidaria > Anthozoa > Scleralcyonacea > Coralliidae > Corallium > Corallium rubrum. The sequence continues at coordinate 47,758,253 of OZ035997.1, forward strand.
CATCTATTTTTTATGAATATAGTAATTTTGTTTTCACAAACAGGTAAAAGATTTATCAGAGTTCCCGCAGTCCTTGAAATTGCTGGAAAGTTCTTGAATTTGAGAAAAAATTCCAGGCCTGGAAAATTTTTGAAAATCAATAAGAGGTCCTTTAAAGTCCTGGAATTTACCTCTAGCTATATGCTGCTGATAATTTAGGCATGCTTAAAATAACTAATTTCAAACAAAGCGTTTTGCTTGCTTGCGGTTACCTATTGAACAAAATGTTACGTTGATAATCTCCAGCATTAAAAAATAACTGCTATATTTTTTGTATGTCTCCGTCCTCGAATTTATCCTAAAGTGTTCTTGAAAGTTTTGGAATAGTCCTTAATTCCAGTTCTAATTATATGGTGATTGTCAACACGGAAGTTAAGTCAAGAGCTTATACTAGTCTTGCAATCCGTATACTAAAAGGAACATAAACAACATAGAGATGATACAGCGTAGAGCTGCTAGATTTATTTATGGTATCTACTCTAGAACTACATGTAGCCTCGTCTCCTATGATTGACCCATTGGGCTGGCCATGACTTGAGCAACGTTAGTTGTTACACCAAGCTACCATGTTCTATAAAATCCACAATGACTTGTGGCTATCAATTTCCCCAAGGAAGTGTGTCCTTTAGATAGAGTATCAGGATTGCCTAACACCTCTCCTTTCACCAGATCCAGTGCAGCAATAATTATTTATTAACAATTATTCACCGAGCCGCGGCGGCGAGAATATCTACACTATTCACCGCACTTAATTGTTTTAGCATATACCTCATAAAATGAAATAACAAGTTTAACATTCTTATATTTTTTGGTATTTTTATACAAGATTAAAACAAGACACGGCCGTCGGCCGCTAGCAACTCGGCGTACTCGATTATTTGTCGACAAAACAGTTTTTACAGCTTTTGAATGTATTAACGGCTAGAAAATTGTAAAGAAACATACCTGTGGACACTCTTCTACTTAATTTAATTGACTTTTCTCGTTATTCTACTACATCACCCTTGTTTATCAACAAAATCTCCTGCCTTGTTAAACAAAGCAAAACTGGCCGCCATCTTGTTTGTATTCGTTTTACCCCAGAACAATAGTTGCCTGGAATCATATTCCGTATAGTAATCTCTCGTCTACACCTAGTAAATATTAGTTATATTTCTCTGAACCTCCTAGTATAGTGTAATACTGATTTAGGAGTATTTCACTTCAGCATTAAAGCATCACTATCTATCATATCACCATCTATCATATCACCACTCATCATGTCAATATAGCTATTATATTACCATTCATGCATGTCACCATGTGTCATGTCACCATCCTTCTTGTCATCCTCATTCAGGTCACCAAACATCTGGCATATGTTTGTAGATACTTATTAATTCGATAATATTTATACATGCATGCTAACCTTATCAGTCACAAATTAACGATTAATTTTGTAGGGAATAGTAAATATACTTTGTATTATTGATTAATTTGATCAAATGCATGTTTATCTTTTTATTTTGTAGAAAGACACTGAAACCCAGAGCTGTTGTGAGGACCCGAAGTAAATCATCGTTAGGTATGTAAATCTTTGAACAGCGCAGCTAGAAGTTTTGGTGTGGGGGACTGGGGCATACTATTTATGACTTCTTTACGAATTGAGGTGTCTGGAAATGCACGTGTAGTCGTGTACAGATCTATTTTGTTGGACGTATTGCGTAGGTTAGTGTATGTATCGACTCTATATAGCCATCCAATTTGCGTGTATAATTCACGCGACCTCTGAACTCATTGAAATATACTTCCTTCCTATTTAATGGAGCCGCCATGGTCTTTTGTCGAGAGATGAGTGGTGTGGAAAATCCTTCGGCCGTTTTGAATGGCCGTTTTGTTGCAATAAATTGTATGCGTCTTTTGGGGTCTGATCGCTTGCGAGATCGTAAAGTGAATGTTAAATCTGATTCAAAAACTACACGAAAAACAAAAGAGATCTATGTTTAATGAGTATCTTACATGTGACAAAGACACACTTGCCGTTTTCGATTAATTTCTCGCTGGATTTCACGACTAACACGAAATTTTGTCAATTAATGTTTCGTGTTTGAAGTCGTTCAATAAACTCGCAGTTCGTATTTTATTACATGTAGGTATAAAACACTCGGCTATACTCGGTGGAAGATTCCTCCCCCCTTCCTCTTCCCCCTCCCCCCTTCCTCTTCCCCCTCCCCCCTCCCTCTTCCCCCTCCCCCTCCCTCTTCCCCCTCCCCCTCCCTCTTCCCCCTCCCCCCTCCCTCTTCCCCCTCTTCCCCCTCTTCCTCCTCTTCCCCCTCTTCCCCCTCTTCCCCCTCTTCCCCCTCTTCCCCCTCTTCCCCCTCTTCCCCCTCTTCCCCCTCTTCCCCCTCCTCCCCCTCCTCCCCTCCTCCTTCCCTTCCTCCCCCTCCTCTCTCTCCTCTCCCTCCTCCCTCTCTTCCCCCTCCTTCCCCCTCTTTCCCCCCTCCCCCTCTCTCAACAGCCTAGTTTTGACCCCAAAAGGCTTACGATCATCGTCATTTCGGTATATAAATAAATTTATAAGAATAGTTATTCAGGCCAGTGTACATCAAATAAGCATTCCAACATTGTGTCTTAAAATGATCGTATCTGATATCCGAACCCCCTGGAACGCACGTCACCTTTGGCTATACTCAAAACTATCTTCAAACGAAAAATCCTAGATGGAACTCCGAATAAATATATGAATAGAAGAGTTAAGACTAGGAGAGATTAGAGATGAGATAGCACTTAATTCATAAACTACTATAGACATAGTTTGATTGTAATGAAATTAGGTAGCTTTAAATATACCACATGCTTCCATAATTCCTAGAGTTTTTTTGCACTTATTCATATTTTATTTTATCTGGTTTGACATTCCTCCAGACGACAGCAATCTAAGCCAGAAAAGCTTCCTCAGACTCGACCAGCTTCTTTCTTATGACTGGATGGTGAGTTAAGTGTTAAATCTAGTTTGATTCTTTTCTGTATAGAGCTAATTGTTCATCTTTGGCTTTGTTCTACATAAGGGGTGTTCAGGATTTTTCAAAAGTAGGTCATATCAAAAATTCATATATGTATGTCAACCACATGAATAACAATGGTGAAGTATATAAACTATATCGATTTAGTAAACAGTTTTTGTGGGAAGTGTAAATGTAAAACATAAAAATATGGGGTCACCATTTAGTGTGGGTATCTCCCCGAAATTAAATCATAGTAACTATAAAAATAGGCACGCCCAGGCGCGCATGTATCTACTGCGTTAATTATATCTTATTAGATGTTTTGGTGTGTAGTATCGCTGTATATTTTTACGAGTTGTGCCGTATTTTGATGAGCCCGATTTATTATACAACTGCTCTGATCAACACATTTTTATGGAAAAAGAAAACTCTAAAAAGGCCAGAGAAGTAGGGTGACATGCACCAGGACAAAATAATAAGCATACATGAAGTAGTTCCCGAGTGATAAATTTGATTGTCTAACAAAATCTGTCAAACCGGTTTTCTATTATCCAAATAACTAGCTATCCAAATAACTAACTATCCAAATAACTAACTATCCAAATATCGCTGTATATTTGTACTCATTTTTAGCGTTATTTGGACAGTTTTTAATGCAGTTGTATAATAATGCCAGCTATTTGTGACAAAATTGATGGAATTTTATACTTGCAACAACCTTGTATTCAATTGTCTATGTTCTCAGACCATGTTGTGTTTTAACTTTAAAAAAGAAGAACTCAGAGTAAAGCCACCAAGGCACAGAAGGCTAAGCACTAACAACTCTACTCCTATCTGGCATGAGTTCCAAGCCCAGACAGGTGGTCACCCATTCGAATACTAACTCAATCCAATTGGGCTTTACTCCGGTCCTCAGTGATGAGAGGGCAATGTGCTAATTATAGCCATAAAGTATGGTAGTAAAGCTTTAAGTAGGCCAACCAAGTTAACGTAAAATTTGACTTAATTGACTAATACAGTATTTAAATATCATTACAACAATTTGTTCAAAAATTCATTACGTACTGTTTAATAAACGAGCAGGTGTGTTTTATCAGATATAAAGACACGAGGCGAAGCCGAGTGTTTTTATATCTGATAAAACACGAACTGCTCGCACGGGTGGCGAGCACGGGAGCACGTGTGGCGTGTGCTGTTAGCGCGCTGCCTCTCACCAAAAAGTTAAGCCCGATTAGACGGGGTTTAGTACTTGGATGGGTGACCGTTTGGGAATGACCCCGTTGTCGAGCTTGGAACTCATGTGAGTAGAGTTGTAGTTTATCTCTCCTGTGCTTCGAGGTTTTTCGCCGGTTTTCCTCCCCTATAAACACTTGAAAACAACAAAAATTTCTCGGCCTGTTACCTCGTAATTTTCAATGTTCTCGAGTGTTTGTAAAACATTCGAAAACAATAAAAATCACTCTCACTGACATTTGACTGCTATTTAATACCATATTTCGCTCGCGGACTACCATAGGTTTCGCACATTGTTGCTTGACCATAAAGCTAACTTTGTTTTCTTAGAAGGTCACCATTTCTGTTCGGCAACGTACAGTCTTGTCAGTTTACGAAGCTCGATAAGACATGTTGGCCATATAAATTGCTTCGTCTGAATATCAAATCGTCCATGCAACGACCATTAATTTGCTTTCAAAAACTTTTATCGTCATTCCAACAACGTCTGGTACATCACAATTAAGAATTGACTACGATTCATACTTAAAATACTTACTCGCGCATGCACAGTAGATACAAAAATATGGAGTCACCACTTGACGTGGGTATCTCTCCGAAAATATAATTATAGAAAAATACAATTATAAAATATAATTATTTTAAAATTGTTTTTTTTTTTAAATTTTTGAACACTATTTCTCAAACTCGTTAATAATTCATGAATTATCGTAGCCAATCCATGAACGTATAACACATCACATGCACGAATTTTAATACCCAATGAAACCTGTAGGAAACTTCCTATTGAACTGGATCACATTTCTTAATCTGCATATTGAAATCATTCAATCAATAAAGAAAACACCCCAAATCGCGATGCGAATACTTGTTTGAGAAGCAAGATCAAACACTCGTTTATTGTGTTTCATCAAGGGGACTCCAAACACTCGAAAACTATAAAATCATCGGGGCTAATGCCCTCCGTTTTCATTTGTTTTCTCGTGTTTGGAACCCCTGATGGAATACTCAAACTCGTGTTTGATCTATTACGTGAATGTAGTCAATACTAAAATGTATGTAACTGTTTTGGGGAGGAGCCCCAGGTTTGGTGGTGGTGGTGGTGGTGGTGGTTGTCGGGGGGGGGGGGGGGGGGGGGAGCTTTCTGGCTGGCGGTTTTAAACTTTGTTTTACCGGTTATAGGTATGCATTGGGGATGAGAAAATTACCATCGAAGAATTCCAAGCTCTTGTAAGAAATGGCAAACAATTATTTAAATTCAAAGACAAGTAAGAACAATTTTCTTCATTTAAAAGGACCTTCGATCGAAACGTTCGACCTTATTTTATGTTCAATTTTTATTTCTACACTGCTTATGTGAGGACCATTTTATGCCAAGTATATATATATAATTTACTCTCTGTGAATGCAAGAGTTCGATGAGCGGCGCTTAAGGTGGCTCCACACAGTTTCTTGAAAAATGGAAAATACACGTTTGAGAGTCCAAAACACATGATTAAACAATTCGGAAAAAGAATAAAACTAAATGTTATGCATACACTTGGACAATCAGTCGGACAATCAAAAATTGTTACGAAATAAATAGCAACAGTTGTTGCTATGGCAACAATGACATTTCAAAATGGCTGCCAATTACCTTTCAAACTAATTTAATTCGAGAAAAGCTTTATTGACCCCCAATTTGTTTTCATTAAAACTTTCCTGGAAGTATGAGTAATCAATAGGCCGATTTTTTAAAAATTCTGTAGAACGAAATTTTTTAAAAATTAACAAACATGATTTTTCAAAAAAAAAATTATTCCTTCTACAGAATTTTTTTTAAATCGGCCTATTGATTACTCATACTTCAAAAAAAGTTTTAATGAAAAAAAAATTTGGGGTTCACCAAAGTTTTTCTCGAATTAAATTAGTTTGAAAGGTAATTGGCAGCCATTTTGAAATGTCATTGTTGCCATAGCAACAACTGTTGCTATTTATTTGGTAACAATTCTTAATTGTCCGTCTGTTTAACTATGCATAACATTTAGTTTTATTCGTTTTCCGAATTATTTAATCACATGTTTTGGACTCTCAAACTTGTATTTTCCATTTTTCAAGGAACTGTATGGAGCCACCTTAAAGGCGATGTTACACTATGCAATTTTTCGTGGAACTTGTCCCGCAATTTTGTTGCGACGTAAGTTGAGAGAAATTGCGTAGTGTATCATAGCCTGCAGTGCACCAAGTCTCGCAATGTTTTTGTTGTAGCAGGCGTTGCACGAAGTAGAATCAAGGTCTACTTTTCGTAACGGTAACGGTAGCGGTAACTTATTTCGCAACAATTTGCGCGATGAGGCAATAGAAGCGCGCTTTGTAAACCGTGTCAGTCTTCTTCGGTCACTTTTCCAAGATAAGTTGCAAGAAACATTGCATATTGTGTAACACCCCTGCTTGTGTAACTGCAAAGATTTAACACCGCTTTAAGTTGCACTACAGGCTACGAGTTTGACGCGATTCTTTACAAATTGCCGATTTACTTGTTGATTTCCACAATTATTGTTTGAACTATACAAACAAATCAATTACAGTGTCATAACACTATGATTCGAACTGAACTTTCTTAATAATTTAAGCAGAGTTAAATTTCGAGAACCAATGCGTTAAGCCATACAGTAATATATGCCAAACAGTGAAGAGCCACCGCTTGGATTCTCAAATTCAAACAAGGAGAAATATCTTATAAACAGAGGCTGGTAGCTCTTAACTTGCTACCTTTAAGTTACGACAGAGAAATTAGGGACTTGATATTTTTCTTTAAGGCTCTCTATGGATATACAGACCTGAATGTTCACAACCGCATAGTCAAACTATGGAATTCAACCTATAAAATACTCCCTACCACTAGTTTTTCTGGTCAAGGCGAGAAATGGTGGACATAGAGAGGCGGAGCTAAGCCGTATTAAACTAGTACCTATGTCGTGCGGTCGTCACAGTTCCGCGGTTCAGAAGAAAAGAGAACAACTAATTTATGCAATGTTGGATGAAATCTTCATTCGATGATCAGAAAATACTGAAGCTTTGAGATTGAAAACCGCAACAACGACAAATACAGGCTAGAAATGAAGAATATCATCGAAAAGACGGATCTTTATACTAGCCGAATCGAAACTTGTACGGAAATAGTATACCTCTGTTTGATTTTCGATAACGTGAGCAGCAAGGTTGGTACAATTTGCGTATTCGCCATATTGGCTTATGTTAGACTTGTGCTCAAAATAGTATATCAAAAACCGCAACGGATTTAATATCTGTGGCATATCGCTCATGATATTTGTATCGCAAATGTGTTGCACTATACGATTCAGATTGAAACATTTGAAATAATTTAAAAATTGACACTGCTACGACGATTGTTTCACTCATCCTCTATGTAAGTCCTATTAATCTTGCAGAACTTTTCTATTCAAAATTTTTGTAAGTGGGCATGCATTACGCGCATGCGTGACCATTATTTCTCGCCATGCTTTCCTTTTTCAAAAGTTGCCTCAAAGAAATGTACTATAATTTAAGTTACTCAATTTTTCATGTAGATCTGCCGTGCACGTGGTCCCTCGTACGTGATTGCCCCTGTCATAGGTCGTAGACTCAGTTGGGGTTTTTTTTACGGGGAGTGCCCTGCATGGGACTTTGTGTCCCGTTTGCACTTTTCCCGTTTGGGTTATTTATTATTTTTTTTAATATTTCTTTTTTTGTTTTTTTGTTTGTTTTTGTTATATAACATTTGATCATTGTAATTTGGTTAGTAGATAACCCAATAAAGTTGTTAAAAAAAGAAGAAGAAAAGTAGTGTGCTGCTTAGGCAGTTTTGAAATACAAATCGAAATATAGTAAGGTTTGAGTACTGTCGAAATTATTGAACGTTTGTTTCTAACGTTTCGAGCGAAGGCCCTCCGTCAGAGAGGGATCAACGTTTCTCTCTGACGAAGGGCCTTCGCTCGAAACGTTAGAAACTACGTCAATAATTTCGGCAGTACTCAAACAGTAATATGTACGTTTGGCAAGTTGATAATTACTGGGGGGAAAAGTGTCGCTTTGAGGCCGTTGTTCAATTCGTTCTTCAATGCTCCGTCGGACGTTTGTTCCAAGCAACATTCTGTTTTACCTATACTGTATTATATAGCATTGGTTACATTCTGGCTAGGTAATTTCATATAAACGGCATTGCTATACTTTTCAATATTCTGGTTTGTTTTTGTTTGTTTTGTTTTAATCACTTTATTACCAAATACATGTAATGGTAATAGGTGGCTGAACAGAGCATAGCCCCAATTGACTTCAGCTACCAAAACATTCTGCAAATTCTAAGATTTTTGGATTTATTAAGACACTGTAGATCATGCTAAGTTACACCGGCAAATGTTTATAGCAAGAAAAGAAGTAGATTTCTCATAATGACCATCAGATTGGTAATTATTTTGCATTAGCTTTCCCTTAGCCTGCATTGCTATTCCAATTTACGGCAGGGGCCAAGCCAAGTTAACATTTGTATTTGTCTGTATTTTTCAGGTATGTTGCCATAACTGCGGATGAAATGAAGAACATCCTGAACTCTGTAAATAAACAACCACCGATTTTGTCTGCATTAGATCTTTTAAAAGAGGTTTGCTAAATATTCAATTATTCTGTACATGTTTGAGAATTAATTGATGTTTGAGACTAGTTTTTGCTCAGGTTGACAGAGTGTTTGCCTGAGGGTTGAATATGTGTGTAGCCGACCGGTTTAGTGAGTGTATCAGTGAGCGAGAATTTTGGTAGATTTTTGGTTGTAAAAACACGTGTATCACAATACAAAATGAGGTTATTAATAAATGGTGATCACTCACTTTGTAAATAGTGCATTATAAGACGCGATTGTTAATATATACAGGGAGTTGTGTGCAGACTGTGGGAACACTAGAACTTTTGTATTTATTGTTTTTAAATCAGAAAATCACAATCAGGAGTAGAAATTAGCTTACGCAATATACGCTGTAGAATTGCTGACCGAATATTGTGCAGTAGTCGAGATTTTACGACAGTGGGTGATTAATTTAGTGAGTGGGTATTTACTTTGGGACGTTGTTTGTTTGGATAAGAAGGTGGTTAGACTGTTGGCTTGGTCGGTACATAAGTTTCCGCGTGAGGGATTGGGCCTGGTTTTGCATGCATTGGTTGTGTAAATGGTTAAGGTGGCCTTATATTTGGGTGGGTATAGTTGTTTTTGGTTGATCTATTTGACCTAGTGGTAAGCTGGTATTGTTATGTTAACTTACAACAAAGAGGTAGGGGGTTACCCTATCACCCGGGTCAAAGTTAGCCCAGGTTTACAAGCAAAATTTCACAGGTAGGGGCAACCTGCTTCCCGGTTACCAAGCTCCAGAAACAAGAAGCCTGGAACTAGTAAAAATTGTCCTGGGTAGGGGAACAAGGACAAAACATAACCCGACTACTAGGGTAACCCTAGTGGCGTGATAGGGGTACCCTAGCACCCGGATTACCCTAGCGTCCTTGTAAACACGACAAACAAAAAACCAGGAAATATACTAGGGCTAGGGAACCCTATACCTATACCTCCTTGTAAACAGGTCCTAAGTGACCTCATATTTTCTTTGATACTTTTTAGAGGCTCAGAGAAGGTTCCATGTTTATGTTGGATTCTGATGTCGAGAACTTCTTGAAGAACAAACTGAGTGTAACGAACCATGTGGTAATGCCAGTAGCATCTGTTATACGGTTATATTTGATATTAGTAGAAACTTACTAGTATTCTATTGCAAATGCCGCAATCTGATTGGCTACTCTACTCGATATCTATTCGTCAATAGATAGCGAGCAGCAAATTGAGTACCAGTACTCGCGCGGCCATGCAGTAAAATAACATGGAGGACACGAGGAGTGACAGATTGTTTTGCCTTGGTTTTCACACAGAAACAATGGTTATGCTTCGTTTTTTGAAATAATTTGGAAGAACTAAGGTACACAAGTTAGTTTCTACTAAAACAATTAGATTATTCGCTCTCAATTTCTATTTCTATTACTATTCACTCATAGAAATTTCGAGCTCATAATCTAATTGTTAAATAGATTTATTCTAAGTCATAGACGGATTTTCTTGGGGGGGGGGGGGGGGTAGTAGCACCCCCACCCCCCCAAAAAAAAATAATAAAAAAATATTTGTTTTCACCCACCCCCCACCTCCCACCCCCCAAACGAAACGTTCACTACACGTGCACGGATTCAAACAACACAGTAATTTGATAGAACCCTATTTCGGGTTTACAGGGTCATTCAACTCTCTCAAAGGACCTGCCAAATTCATTGACTTGACAACTTCAAAAAAATTAGCAAAAGTTTTTTGCTTCGAATGCCTTCTGATGTGCTCTAGAAACCTTGATTTTTTTCCAAATTTTCCGGGGGTGCTTTGCTTTCTAGCCTCCCACCAGCAGCTCCACCCCTGGACCTCACTGGAGGATGAGCCCTGCAGCACAACGTTTGGTGACGCCTTGTGTTACCTCACCAGCTCACCCCCCTAAAATTTCTGGCAACCCCCTAGTAATAAATATGAAAATCCGTCTATGTTCTAAGTTCCCTGGAGTTCCTTTGTTTAATGTATGTATTTTGTAAACCATAAACATATACTTCTCGTAAGAACAAATCTCATTTCTCACCGTGAGAATCTCACGTGGAACTCTAAGGAGATGACTAAGACAACGTTTCTTTCTGACGAAGAGCCTTCGCTCGAAACGTTAGACTCCTATACATTCTCTGATTCGGCAGTCTATCAAACCTTACTACAGTATATTTCGATTTGTGACTAAGACCCCGTTTACACTGGACGGATTCACATTGTTTTTCATCCTCATTTGAATAAAAAACAATGTGAATCCGGAAACTTTTGCTCTAGTGTAAACGGGGTCTAAGACAACGACTAGAATATTTCATATTTAGGGCGATTTGCAGTTAGATTTTAGAAGAACCAGCTTGCGCAGATTAGCGTATGTGCAGTAGTCAAAATTTCGGAGTGGTCTATTTTTTGAGCACCATTTTTCACCGACTTTAATCTATGACAAACTACTAGTAACCAAAGCATGCGCAGACATTTCCCCGTACTGTTTGCAGGATGGTTTTGTATGGTTATATTGTAGACCATCTTCTGCAAAATATCATTCCTTGTTGCTGGCATTTATATGCTCATGATCAAATATAAGTTAATATATCAGCTTTACCTACAATATTATTAGTGCATGTTTTGGCGTCTGCTTGATTTTAGGATTTCTAGGTTTATTTTTTGTAGGTTCATTTTAGGTGATTTCTATGTTATTTTATTTAGGACGTTTGGGTTTGTATTATTAAATATAGAACATTTTCCTCTTATATAGGTTCCTTCTGATCTGAACTGCACTTTAAGAGAATATCAAGTAAAGGGATTCAGGTGGCTTGTTTCAAACTTGATCAATGGTTTTGGAGTAAGTGTGTGAGTTTCTTCTTCTTTGGGGCGGTTTGCAGTTAGATTTTAGAAGAACCAATCACTTATGCATGCCCTGTTTATATATGGAGGCGAATTACCCGGCCAGCCGAGTTATTCGGCACATGGCGAATTCTTAGTCGGTAGAACTCTTGGTTTTCATCTGACGTCATGGCGACCATATTGGTGCACAGAAACATTGAAATGGCGGCCTTATTGGTGCACAACCTTTATCCTATGGGAATTTAACTCTATTCTTATTCAAACATTTCGTATTGTCTCACCACTCCAACGGGGCCACCGATCACGTGAGCGAAAACGATCCATAAGCACTGTTTTCCCACCGCAATGTTTATATGAGACAGACTCGGCACTGGCAGCCGGGATCTCGGCAAGGCGGGATAAACATTTCCCCATATAAACACTTTTGCCCGGGTAACTCGGGATACACACGTAAATATCTCACAGCTTGTCAATCATATTGCAAGAATGCTGAGGATTCTGTCTGCAGCTTTCCCGATAAATAAAGAAATGGAAAAAATGAAAGTTTTTTGTAGAAATGAGAATTACAAGTTAGAGCTATACTGAGATTTTCAGTTGAGCTTGGAGATAGACAGTTTTGTTTAAAAGTTTGATCGTTGAAACGCACACGTTGCCAAGGGAAATTTGAAACGTCATGTGAGAATTTGAATGTTGTCATGGGCAAATTTAAAAGTTTGGGCAACGCCTTACTTTCTATTGGTCAAAATGCGCAATCATTGAACCTGTCAAATTGTGAAACGACCAAACTTTTCAATAAAACTTCCAGTCTCCAAGCTCAACTGAAAATCGCAATATCATTTTTACAACAAAATGGCTTTGAATTTTAGTTAATTATGACAGTTTCTTCCAATATATATAACACTATACACTAACCGTTATATATCTATTTTATTCCAAACTCCAATTGAATTGCGCTAGCCACAAGTGATTATGTCTAACTTATGGGCTTCGCTCGCAACGTCATTGTTTCGTTATCAAAACTAATCTTGGCAGTTCGCCATCTTTTCACTTTGCTTTATTCAAATTTTTTGCACCGAGTATCAAATATGATGGACCTTAAAACGTCTTGCTATTCTACTGCAAAAATACTCAGCCAGATTGAGTTAGATCTTACCAGATTATTCTCTGACGGCTATTTTTGATAAATTTAATATCAAAGAGATAATGAAGTCAGCGGAATCCGTGTCTGTTAATCGAAGGAGCTGTAGCTCATGTGAAGTTGTAACTGGTAATCCTGGCTTGTATGTTCTGCGCGACGTAACGTTTTTATGGCAACCCCATGTGTACTTGATTCTGCATTTTCCCTTTTCATGTCTTGATTTATTTCTTCTTTCCATTTAGTCTCTTTATCATTGTCCTTTATTCTGTTTTTTTTATTCATTTTTTATCTTGGTTTCATCTTCTTGCATAGTTAATTTTTTAAGTCTTTCTTTTTTCCCACCCACCCAACTTCGTTCCTATTCTTACGAAGTATTTCTGGTTTCTTATTTTCAGTGTATTCTAGCTGATGACATGGGTCTTGGCAAGACTGTTCAAATGATCGCTACTATTGTATTTCTAAAGTCCCAGGGCATCTTGAAGCACACTTCCCTCCTGGTTGTGCCCAGCAGTTTGGTCAGCAACTGGACCAGAGAAATTCGACGGTTCTCACCTAACCTCACAGTTTCCACGTATTATGGTGCTGGAAGACAAATTGCTTTAGATGGTAAGGATGTTTATACAACAAAACAAATTTTATTTGTGTTTATCTGATGACGACTTTGAAGTGAAATGGAATTGAAGCATTTCACGTCTTCTTCGGTGGCTATTAAGTTATCGTGAGAATGTATTTCTATAATACAATTTTTTCAGTGGACTCAGTAACACATCTGGTATAAGGTGTCGGACCATTATCCCAAAGGTGCGAGTTCCTCTCGCTTGATTAAAAAAAAAGTATGTTTATTTTAGCTTGTTCCAAAAATGTCATTAGTTTGTCTCATTTCTTGTTGAAATTATGGATGTCGCGAAACCGAACTGCAACATGGTTATTACCTCCGCCAGGCGGTTATGGTTTCACCTTTGTACGTTTGTTTGTTTGTTTGTTTGTTTGTTTGTTTGTTTGTTTGTTTGTTTGTTTGTTTGTTTGTTTGTTTGTTTGTTTGTTTGTTTGTTTGTTTGTTTTTTTTTTGTTTGTTTGTTTTTTTGTTTGTTTGTTTGTTTGTTTGTTTGTTTGTTTGTTTGTTTGTTTGTTTGTTTGTTTGTTTGTTTGTTTGTTTGTTTGTTTGCCTGCCTGCCTGCCTGCCTGCCTGCCTGCCTGCCTGCCTGCCTGCCTGCCTGCCTGCCTGCCTGCCTGCCTGCCTGTCTGTCTGTCTGTCTGTCTGTCTGTCTGTCTGTCTGTCTGTCTGTCTGTCTGTCTGTCTGTCTGTCTGTCTGTCTGTCTGTCTGTCACCATGCATTCCACAACATACTACACAGGTTTTCATTGTTCATTGTTCATTGTTCATTGTTCATAGACCAAGGACCAACCCATTAACATTTTTCTGAATTTGGTTGAGATTCGCATGAGGATTAAATTAAATTCTGACCACAAGATTCTCCGTGTAGAAGAAAAATGCTCGATTGCGCTCATTATCCTTATTTTATGCAAACATCTTCGCACAATTTTGTTACGACCCATTCATTCATTCATTCATTCATTCATTCATTCATTCATTCATTCATTCATTCATTCATTCATTCATTCATTCATTCATTCATTCATATGTAGGTCTCGTGAGCTAGCCCAGGGGCGGATTTAGGGTACGTCAAACACGTCACGCGACGTAGACAAAAATCCCAGACTAATTTATTCATGAATTAATTAGTTGGAAACATTTGAAATTGGAAAATTTCAAATTTTAAAAATATTCAAATTTTTAAAAATTTTATCTGAATTTATGAATTTTTGAAATATTCAAAAATTTCATTTTTGTACGTATTTAGCGCTGCTATATCGAGAAAAAATTAATAATTCTCTATCCCAGTCCTCGGCTGGAGGACACTTAGTCTACTTCATGTAGCCTGAACGAAAGTGTTCATACGGTAGGGATAGAGAGGGATGCCATTTACAAATGTGGATAATTAAACTACGTCAAAATGGCCGACTACGTCAAGATAACGAGCACTGATTGGACAAAGACAATAGAGATACGGCGGAAGTAGTGGGACTACGTCGGAAGTAAAATATTTTGACGTTCTTGGCTTTTGATTGGCTAGCAAAGGATATTTCGACGCACACGGACTACGGCAAGAGTGCAAGACTACGGCATAACCAAGCTGCCTGAGCCAGCAGTCAATCTTCTGCTTTAGTTCGATTATGGCGTTCTAAGAGACACAGAATGAAAACGATGAATTGTCGAAGACGATCTGTTGCGATTTGACAAAGAAACTCCAATCGTGTGGATTCCTCGTGGGTCAAGAGTTTTCGGCGCAGATTGGCAAGCCATTTATACATCGGGTGATCGGGATATCGACGCAGGCATATATTCCTCAGTATGCTAAAGCTGTTTCTTGAAAGAAAGTTAAGAAACGTTGTATTGCTTTAAGGTGAGTGGATACTATCTTATCTTTAGTTCCTCAGACTTGTGCAACCATAAAAAGCGTAAAGTATTTAAATTATTTAAATTAGATGGGATATGTAGAGCTCTCAAGTATATTTATGAATAATTCATCATATATAAATTATTAAGATAATGAGATGTGTTACAAATATAAGTAATCCATCACTGAATATTATAATTAAATCATCTTAGCTACTGTAGCCGAAAGTTTGGAACAATTTTAGATCAATAGCAACAGAATGTAAATTTAAAAAAAGGTAAACATTAATTTATTAAAAAAAGGCAGAAATTAGGTTTATATACTATTTCATCATCATTATTATTATATATACAATATATGTGAAGTAGCAATTTTCTAGGCTATACCAACAATGTTATATTATTAAGTTACTTAATATGACAGTAAATACCTTCTTGGGCTGATTATGCAACATCAAATTGTGTAGTGGGCTTGAGGGAGTATATATTGTCCATAGTTTGTTAATTATTAATGTATATACTACATGTAGTTCTATTTTCAATAAAAGGGATCTACACCAAACAAGCAAATCTTGCTTTCTTGTAGATTCCCCATCACTGTAAATTATTATTTTCTTCTTTCATATCTATTTGTACTATCTATATTATCTTGTGATGAAATAAAGTATACATATATATGCAGTATATATATATATATATATTTCTGGTGGGGGGGGGGGGGGGGGGGGGCAGAGAAAAAAAATACTTGGTAGTTACTAGTTAGTATGAGTATGACTTGGGATGATGTAGAGAGATGAGCTTCTCTATGTCCATGAAATGTCCCATGTGGTCTATTGATACTAAAACTTCTTCTAATCAGACAGTGTTTGGCTGGATAGAGGTATTAAGGCGAGTATCTGGTGCCTCAAAACCAGACAACTCAAAGTAAATAAGGGGTAAATATTAGGTAGTTAAGAATTAAGATGACTAGGATGCCCATGAAATGTCGCATATGGTCTATTCATATTGCTTCTTCTAATCAGACAGTGACTGGCTGGATAGAGGTATGTGTTAAGGCGAGTATCTGGTGCCTCAAAACCAGACAGCTTGGCAGCTAAGGGTTTGCAGCAAGTGGCTGCGATTGACCTTACAAAATATTTTGGAGCTTTGGCTGTCCATGTTGAATTCACTGTACAACAGTGATTCGTAGGCATGCTGATGATGAGCTCTGATATGGAGCAAAACAGTCCTAAAAAGTTGTCTCCAATAATGATAAAAAAAATCCAAAAGCCAAGTCCTTAAAAAATCATAAAACGTTGTATAAAAAACACAAATTAAAACTGTAAGATTTTTCTAAATAGTCTTGTCAGAATGCAGGAAATGCCATTTCAGGGAACCAAATTTTAAAAAATTTCCGGGGGGGCATGCCCCCGGACCCCCCTAGAAATAATATTTCCGGGTTTGACGTACTCTGAAAAATTCCTGGATCCGCCCCTGAGCTAGCCTGCATGATTTAAACATTTTTAATAACCCACTATTGTTCTTTCTTTTCCCCCGTACTCTATTAAGACGAATGCAGCTCAAGTGGACTTGGTGCGCTGAGCTCTGTCGTTTCTCCACTTCAAAAACAGCAAAACGTTGACGCCTTTGATCAAAAAGTTCTTTTTAAGTCTGAAGTGAGAACTGAACAACGTGCTGTTTTGGCTCCCGTGAAGACCGACACATTGGACCAGAAACCTGCTCTGGGAACTACATCTGTTGTAAACACCATGTGTATTACTCCTAAAACTGAAAGGAAACGGCCGTACACACCTGACGTCCAAAAGAGTGCTAAGCGTGTAAAACGAAAACCAACGGAGTCGACTGATATCATTTTAACAACTTACAGCATGATATGGCGAGATCTCACGGACTTGCAGAAAAAGCAATTTGGTACGTAAAACAATTACTCCTTGCCGAATGTATACCAAAAGCCTAGTCTAGTTATATATGAGAGCGAATTAACCCACCAAGCTCAAAATACATTGAAAGGCTGACTGCCAATCAAAATGGTGGACATTTGGATCTGTTGCTGTGCCGTCACGACTTCACAGCGCTGTATATTTTACCTTATTGTTCGTTCGTTCCGTTCCGTTCGGTTCCGTTCCGTTCCTTTCGTTCGTTCGTTCGTTCGTTCGTTCGTTCGTTCGTTCGTTCGTTCGTTCGTTCGGTCGGTCGGTCGGTCGGTCGGTCGTTCGGTCGTTCGGTCGGTCGGTCGGTCGGTCGGTCGGTCGGTCGGTCGGTCGGTCGGTCGGTCGGTCGGTCGGTCGGTCGGTCGGTCGGTCGGTCGGTCGGTCGGTCGGTCGGTCGGTCGGTCGGTCGGTCGGTCGGTCGGTCGGTCGGTCGGTCGGTCGGTCGGCTCGATATAATTTTTCATCAGACAAAATGTTCGACAATTTCGTTCTTTCGTCGTACATTTTGTCAAGTTCATCAGACAAAATGTTCGACAATTTCGTTATTTCGTCGTACATTTTGTCAAGTTCATCAGACAAAATGTTCGACAATTTCGTTATTTCGTCGTACATTTTGTCAAGTTCATCAGACAAAATGTTCGACAATTTCGTTCTTTCGTCGTACATTTTGTCAAGTTTATCAGACAAAATGTTCGACAATTTCGTTATTTCGTCGTACATTTTGTCAAGTTCATCAGACAAAATGTTCGACAATTTCGTTATTCCGTCGTACATTTTGTCAAGTTCATCAGACAAAATGTTCGACAATTTCGTTATTTCGTCGCACATTTTGTCAAGTTCATCAGACAAAATGTTCGACAATTTCGTTATTTCGTCGCACATTTTGTCAAGTTCATCAGACAAAAGGTTCGACAATTTCTAGCGACCGTTTATTGCAGGGGGATTCCATCTACTGATACTAATTGCCGTGAATGTAAGTCACAATTTGCGTACGTAAACTAATTTTTTTGCACAAATCACGAGAAAATAATCTCCGCTTAATTCATCTCACTTTATTATCTGAAGTTAGTACTAATTGTGTTTCTTGTATATTTAGGTCTGATTTGTATTGACGAGTCTCAGTACATCAAGAACAGCAAATCCCAGACTTGCCAAGCATTGAAGAAGCTCAAGGCACCATTACGAGTTGCGTTATCTGGGACACCTGTGGAAAATAATCTGGCAGAACTGTGGTCAGTCTTTGATTTTGTTCTTCCCAAGTACCTAGGAGCTCTGAAGGACTTCAAAGCTTGCTACTCTAAACCGATTGAGGTAAGTTGAAATTGTAAAATGTGAAATATATTGTTAAGAAGTAGAAAAATAGTCGTTCGCAGGAAATTTTAAACAGCCGCAAGAAATTTTTTAGGTTGGGAACTTGAAAATTCGAAAAAAAAGTAACCCAACTTAGCATTACATATTCTTAATAACAGCGCTGTGTAGTAGCCACAAGCCCGCCAAATACAAGGATACACAGATAGAGTCAGTAAATAGATGCACACGGTACTAAATTTGGAGGGTCGCAATCTCCGGTTGGGTATCTCGTGCCAGCAATCATTACACCACTAAGCTAGCGAGTCGCCCAGGTCTGGCAGACCACTCACTTAGGTAATAGTGGTGTTCCTGCGCGACCGAGAAATTCCTCTCAATCCAGCGGATTACGAATCACACTACTATATGTTCCAAAATAAAATAAAATGTAATCAGTGTGTACTTCTTTTCTAGGTCCATTGTGATGAGGAGAAACTAAGCGATTTAAAGACAATTTCTTCGCCATTTTTGTTACGCCGTCTAAAGACTGACAAGAACGTTATTAAAGATCTACCGTTGAAGGTATAAAAAGATTCAAGAAATCCCAAATGATTCAGCATTTAAAAACTGCTTCGTTTATGCACAACATTTTCGTTGAGTAATTGTTTGTTTCTCTTCATTATAGATAGTGGACAACAAGTATACCTCACTTGCCCCTCAACAAGCTGCATTGTACGAGGTGAGTGTGCACTAAGCTTAATGAATGGTTGTCGAAATATACAAATCTACGTTTCTGTTGTCGTGCCGTTTGTGTTAAACGTGAAGGACGACGTGTCCTTATAGAGTGAATAGTTTTTAGTTGCTATTTTTTTGTTGTTAAAGTTATTTAAGAAATGGTTAATGGTTTGGCGTGCTCTATCGAGTTATGGATGCACGCGGGACGTTTGGAGAGCACGAAAAAAGCGTAACTACGCCGAGAACAACTCTAGATTTTTGAGTGCTCTCCAATTTCCCAAGTGCATCCATAACTCAATGGAGCAACCATTTCTCTTATGACAGAGAATCAGACACAAAACAACGGAAAACAATATTTATTTCGCTGATTAAAAATGAGTTTCTCATTACGTTTGAAATTACCGTGCTCCATCGAGTTATGGAGCACGCACGGTAGCCAATCAGAAACGCCGTTAGATTACTTCACTTTTAATGTAGGGAGTAGTGCAGAACATAACACAGAAGATAGCGGAGTCTGAAGGGATCCAAAGGAAAGGCCTGATCTTTAAGCTGTTGACGTCTTTGAAACAGATCTGCAATCATCCTGCGAACTTTAACGAAGATGCTGATATAAGCCCTGATAAATCTGGCAAGGTAAGTGACAAATTTAAATCTGCAACATCCGCCGTTTGATGTGAATATAAGCCCATCGTTCAATCAATCAATCAATCAAACAAACAATGAATTTTTCGATCAAACAAACAAACAAACAAACAAACAAACAAACAAACAAACAAACAAACAAACAAACAAACAAACAAACAAACAAACAAACAAACAAACAAACAAACAAACAAACAAACAAACAAACAAACAAACAAACAAACAAACAAACAAACAAACAAACAAACAATAAAAAAACAATCAACCAACCAATCAGCCAGGCTACCAATCACCAATCACTCAATCTAATCAAACAAACAATCAGTCAAACAATCAATCAATGTAATGTAATGTAATGTAATGTAATGTAATGTAATGTAATGTAATGTAATGTAATGTAATGTAATGTAATGTAATGTAATGTAATGCAGTGCAGTGCAGTGCAGTGCAGTGCAGTGTAGTGTAGTGTAGTGTAGTGTAGTGTAGTGTAGTGTAGTGTAGTGTAGTGTAGTGTAGTGTAATGTAATGTAGTGTAATGTAGTGTAGTGTAATGTAATTCTCACGATCGTATTTTGAACGAGCTTTAATAGCTCATAGGCGAAATGTGGTTAAATAAATTATTCTATTCTATTCTATTCTATTCTATTCTATTCTATTCTATTCTATTCTATTCTATTCTATTCTATTCTATTCTAATCAATCAATCAATCAATCAATCAATCAATCAATCAGTCAATTAATCAAGCAAACAATCAACCAACCAATCAATCAAACAATCAACTAATCAGCCAGGCTACCAATCACTAAATCGATCAGTATATTCCATATACTGCATATTATTTATTGTATGTGCAGATTACTTCCGGTAAAATCGCGCACTTTGATTTGACATGACAAGATTTCTCCGTAATGCCTGCGTGCATTATTAAAATTGTTAATGATCTGCAATCGGAAACAGTCTAGACCTAGGCCTTTTGTTTTCTATTTGGGGGGCTGGGCCGGGCTAGGCTTAATGCTTACGTCATGAAGCTAATTTGGTTCCCATTCCTATATGCCACAACTCAGCCACAGAAAAGCCTATTGTTTCTATACGGGCTGGATTGGAAACACAAGAAATCTTAAAAATAGATTTGGAAACGTCTTATTGCCTCAAAACGACGTACTACAAATATGAAAGATGAAACTTTTAGTATTACATGTATATTAACTTACGTCTTAGTATTCTGACGAGAAAGACGTTGGCAGCAGAAAAAATAACTCTAGTACGACATTCTGAAGAGGTTAAAGGAATTTTGCAATAAAAAGTACCATATAATAAAGTAAATAAACTAATTACTAACCTCGGTCAATACAGCAAGGCCTCAGTTTGATACTGTATTTTACCGTAAAGCATTACTCTCAGTCTTTAAATAAGTAGTTACATATTATGTTTTGATATTAACTGTTGTTCATTTCTTTACAGACAAAAATGCTACTGGAGCTATTAGATCCCATCTTGAAAGCTGGTGAGAAAGTTCTTATATTCAGCCAGTATGTTAAAATGATTCACATTTTGGAGAAAATGATCGAGAAGAACTTGAATGTCAAACCACTGTTATTTGAGGTAACATTTAGATTTTGGTTTAAAGTTTTTTTGACTGGCCATAATAGTAATATATATCTTTATCGATTTCTTAAAGAAATGAAAAATTGAATTACTGATTTAGTGAATATTTAGCAGGTGTCCAGCTAATTTTTTTAGCAATTTTTTTAGTACCAATTTTTTTCTATTGTTTCAGTAAGGCTTTTTTCCACTCGTAAAGACATTTTTAGAAAAAGTCATAAAATTTCAAAGCCAGAGTAGTTCTGGTTGTTATGATATAAACATTTAATGCCCGAGAAAAATTTAATAGCATTTTCCGCCCCCCGTTTAGATAGGGTTAAATGCTTAATATTACTAGAATATTTAAGTTAAATGCCCAAGTATAAAAATATGAGCGGCCGAACAGCAATATATCGGAGGTCCAAGTTAATCGATTGGTTATCGAGTAAACGAAATTACGAATAACCAACCTCATTCCCAGGGCCTTTTTGAAATTAGGAGGGCGGGAAAAGGCCTTGGCATGCATCGACTGGTAGACTCAACACCGCTGCCAAACGTTTGCGCATGCGTGAATTTGCTGGAGTAAACATTGCAAGAAAAGTGGGAACTAGCCGTGGTAACAACCAGACAGTGAAGACTAAGTAAGACTCGACTATTCATTTGTGTTTTAAAAAAAGGGTAACATTACGAATGGATCATTTCAGAATATGTTACTATATTGACAAAGACTAGCCAGGCACAAATTACCCATCTTATGGTTTTCGTAGTATGCTTATAATTTTAACTTTTGTGTCGGACTCTCGGACCAGTTCAAATATTTCAGTGTCTTCCGCTCTTTTTTTGAGGTGCGAGCTCGGACGTCGCACATGCGCAAAACGTTTGGCAGCGGTGTTGGTTAACTCTGCATTTTCATTGGTTGATGATTGGTTGATTGCTTTTCTTAAACATTCCTAAGGAAACGTAATTATGCATAGTTTTGTGCCAGTTATAATCAAGTAGCTTCAACGGAACCGCCAACGGGACCAATGAGACCGTCCATTACAATGTAATTCTCCATTACTCGGAAGGATTTTGCATATTAAATTAAATTGCTAATTTATTACACACAGTATTTCTAGAGTATTTTCAGGGCCTTTTCCCGCCCTCCCAATTTCAAAAAGGACCGGGGAACGAGGTTGTAGGAATAACCTATGTTGGTCCTGCTAATAATTCATTCATTGTTCATTGTTCTCTGTATAGGGCTCAATGTCTCAGACGAAACGTGATACTGTGGTGCACGAATTTCAAAATTACCCGTATCGCCAAATATTAATAATTTCGTTAAAAGCTGGTGGTGTCGGGTATGTACAATATACGGAATATAGTAAGGTTAGATATACTGCCGAAACAGAGAACGTATGAGCCTTTGTCAGAGAGAAACGTAAAGAGTGTAAACAAACAATGAGCTTATATACGAAAGGTAACTTCAGCCATTCGTTTCGATCAGATCGAAAACTTTCAAGTTCTTCATGTAAACACAACAAGTAGAAACAACATGGGAGATTTGACTTGAACACTCAATCCACTTCATGTAAACAGGGCCCCATTTCAGTTGCTCCTTAGCTTGTTGTTATCAACTTATCAGCGAAACGCAATGACATAAAGGCTTTTTATTATTTTTTAGTTAGCATGCAAGCGACATTTATATTAGTAAATCTACTTTCATTTTTTTTTTCAAGTTTCTGTTTTCTATCCGATTTGCAGCATCTGATTGAACATTTCCCCCCTTTTTTCTGACTCATTCGTGAATTATTAATGATTGGATTAATTTTTTCTACAGATTGAACTTGACTGCTGCGAACCACGTTATCCATTATGACCTGTGGTATAATCCTGCCGTTGAAAACCAAGCCACTGACAGGGCTTTCAGGTAACATACAATAATAGTCTTGAGTAATAACGGGTTATTATATGGCACAAGTTACTTTGTTACCGTTGAAATCATGTGTTCTCATTAGCTGAGACGCGTCACGTGCCGGGTTTTGCCAGTCATTTTGTCTATAAAAGCTACAATGAAAGAACACCGCAAAAACTTTATGAATTCAATAACCTAAGCACTAAATCATGTATGAGTCGGACGATTAGCAATCTGGAACTGAGTTTTTAGGATTCGCGAAAGCGATATCAAAAAGAGCAACAACATTTAAAACGACGAGTCTATGTTGCACGCTCAAGGTTAGGCTATAAATACGTATCGTGTAAGGTAATGTAAGATATGTTGTTTCAAAAAGCCATATATAATAAACTTCTTAGTAACCTCGACTGCTTGGCCATTCCGGAAAATATCAGACCTCGGCCTTTCACGTACAGATCTCGCTCTACGAGTTCTGTCCGTACTGTCAAGACCTCGGTTTGATATTTCTCCGTAATGACCGCACTCTCGCTTAATAAGAAAGCTAATAAATATCTTTAATCTTGAGGTCCACTGACAAGGATAACAAATTATGTAACATGCAATGCATTGCAGATTTAGTAAGGTTCTATTTTATAACTAACGAAAAATCTATAAATAATGCCTTTGTCGTGGGAAAGCCCACAGATTAAAAGTGTCTTTAAAAAGGACTGGCGATTAATATAAAATTCGATTATTCCCAATTTATATTTTTTTGGTTTGATTCGCGATTTTTCTATTTTAGATTTTTTTTTAGATTCAGTTTGAATGCCGCAAATTTAGCGCATCAGATAGCGCGGGTGCGGGTTACTGATTGATGGAACTTGTGCTTGCGGGCGGGCCTCTGGGACAAGAAAAGTTATAATATTAAAGAAAATAAGATTCTCTAATTAACAAATAAAACATAAAGCTCCGTGCATGTGTTCTCTTGTAAAGGTACGTTTGACGTCATTTGAACACGAAAGAAGTTGAGTATACTTCTTTCGTGTTCAAATCACGTCAAATGTACCTTTATAAGAATACATGCATATGCACAGGAACGGTATGTTTTATTTGTTTTATAAAAGTGGGATAGTTTTGAAAGTTCGCTAGCTTTTCCATCGCCATCCTACGCCATTTTACGTCATTTATGATCTTCATACTCTTATAAATACACCGGGCCCAGCTAATCAGAGCGTGCGTAGAGGACACCTTATTTTATAAACTAAGTTATGTTTAAATTAATGTTGATTACAAAATCCTATTTCTCTCCGTTCTTGTATTCGAAACTCCCTTCTCAAACTCATTAATTTATGAAGAAAATTCAAAAGAAATCAATATTTAATCAGTATTTAGAAGTGGGAGGAATATTACAGTCAAATTTAGCAAAGTTTGACGTCGATTTTCTCTTAAAATATTGATTCGTTTCAGCTATGTCCAACACGAGTCAGAGTTCATCCTCCGATGTCTAAATACAGTCAAGCTGCATGGTTAAAAAAACTCGGCTTTGCCTCGTATTTTCAACCTGCTTGTCTGTATTTAGAAATCGGAGAAGAACACCGACTCGTGTTGGATATGTTACTAGTAATCGAATTGAAATAATCGAATTTTCGAGGCAATGTTCGAAATCGCAATCAAACTGAACAGTAGGTGAATCATTACAGCCTAACCTTAAAAGGGATCTTCAATCAACAATTTAATTATTTTAAAATTAAAGTCTCTTTTGGACCTGATTTTGATGATATATCTGGCGTTAAAAACCGAAAAGAAAATTCCGCTCTACACCAGAATTCAGCTGTTATGAAAACTGAAAATGGTGGCATAAAATATGAGAATAATGACGTCATTTCTCGAGTACGAGAGCAGATGTATTGAATTAACATTTGACAGAACTATTTTTAATTAACATATTTACCTCATCTGTCCGAGGGATTTTTTCAGAGGTGAATAAAATTGTCCGGCGCTAGCCAGAATAGAATAACATTTAAAACCTCCGCAATATTACCCTCCATAACTCACAACTCTGACTTCCTTTTCTGTAAGAGATTGCTGGCCTAAAGTTACAGGTTTACTTATTCTTCAGCTTTTCATTCTGTCGTTATTTAGAATCGGCCAAACGAAAAACGTGTTCGTTCATCGACTGATTACTCAGAACACTTTTGAAGAAAAGATCGATGATATGCTGAAACAGAAGCAGTCTTTATCCGACATGAGCATTAGCGTGAAGGAGAGTTGGATTACAGAGCTATCTAATGAAGACTTACAGAATCTATTCATTCGAACTCCACGAGAATGACTGACTGACATGGGGTGACTGGGGTTGTTGCGTTAGGCTAATTCTGACGATTAATGCATCGCGTCGTTCGAATATCCTTGAGCAGGTTGTTCAACGTTTTTGGCGGTATTTGGAAATCAGCCGTAAGTGAACGTGGCACTGGATTGTGGGACACACACAACACACCGCGCTGCCTTCACCTTTGGTTTTAATGCATTAAAATGTTGTGCATATGCATTGGTTATTTGTTCAACCAAGATTAATAGAATCGTTAAGATTTGCAATGTTCTAGTAGCATTATTGGGACATTTTAAGTTGGTATGTAAGCTGTTGGCGCATGTTGCCAAGAATTTTTGCTCGTACAGTTGAATATAATATATTTATATAATATAGATATATAGACAGATATAATATTATATTTGTTGTATTATTTGGTATTGTTAATATAATTTTTATGGGATATCTGGTATATACATGAATGAAAAAAATAAATTTTATGCACATATTTTTATGCAACGATAATTTTTGTCATTTTAAATCATAAATTTAATTCATAAGAATAATTCTGTGCATGTGTGTTACTTTCCCCATAATTGGCCTGTGTAGGGGCTGCAACATCAAACATCAATGTTTATCTGATTATAAATTTTCGCAAGAAAATAACACAAAAACAAACGTCATCAAGGAGCCGAAAAATAAACGTCAAGGAGTCGAAAAACAACACAAGTGCGGAGATTTTGGCGAAGAAAACTCGAAGAGTGAACTTTACTATTTTCACAAAGTTAGATAAGTAGACTGCAACTAGGTCCCAGCCTTCGCCTCACATTTTAGAGAGAAGGACTTCGTCCAAGTCCCTATAGACGGTCGGTCAAGGCTTCAAAATTTTACTTTTGATGGCATTTTTTTGTTACAAGCAGGCAACCATACCAAATCGTATCGAATAGTACTTTGAAGGTGAGGGGGTTTGGATCTGTAATTATTGTTGTATATACTAAAATATAGAGCTTTTTGAAAGTACAATGTGATGGATGGGATATCTGTAACTGTCTAATATACGCTTGTGTTTTATTTGAATTGCTAAATTCAGAATGCATCCAATCAGCGTGCGTGAAGTTCTGATTCTAATTCCATAAATCACAGTGACAAACAAGAAACATGGCGCAAATTCACGTAAATATAACACTTCGAAGAACAGCCATAACAAGCAGCCAACTTTTTGTTACAAGCAGGCAACCATAGAAATGTAGTTTAGACATTGATCAAGATGGCTAGACCGGTTGCCTTTCGTGTATCACAAGATAATAATTAATAATAATAATTTATTATTTGTAGCGCGCAAATTTACATGAGAATATGATCAAATGCGCGTAACAATAAAATATAATAGTAGTGATAGTATTTACATATGCTAAAATAAAAAAAAAAAGAGGATAAAACTATGAACAATATGCAATTTGAAAAAGATACGTTTTCAATGAAGACTTAAAACTATTAAAATTACTATCCCGTCTAATATAATGCGGCAAGGCGTTAAAAACTGTAGGGGCTGCAAAACTAAAAGCTCTATAGCACTGTTGAACCGCCAGAACCGGTGCGTTAAATGTCTAAGGAACAATATAAGTAACACTACACTGTAGTACAAAAGCTCAGCTTTAGGTATCGGCAAATTATCAAAATAAAACGAGGTAATTTACAAATATTGGACTTTCCTAGCTGTAGCTGCAAAGAATCAGAAATTGATTAGACCTGGTATGTATGTTATTGTAGCTTTTCTTCGAAGTGTTATATTTAAGTGTATTTACGCCATATTTCTTGTTTGTTTATCATTGTGAGTTATGCGAATTAGGTTAATCATAACTTCACCCACGCTGATTGGATGCAATCTGAAGTGAGCCATTCATAATAGAACACCAACGTAGTTTGCATGACTCCACAGAAATCCCATCCATTTCAATGTGTTTTTTAAAAAATAGGTACGCGAGGCGTACATATATCTGCGCATAAATGCTGTTTTTGTATCTACTGCGCATGCGCGAGTACATACATTGCTATCGTGTGTGTAAGTTAAGTTAAGTTAACAAAAGAATGCCTTCGGAGCCAATCAAAACACAGAATAAAACGATTGACTCACGACAAACCACCGAAGCCAAAATATCTACTGTACACCAAGTATTTCAAAAGTCATTGTTGACATGGATTCATGGGAGCGAGATCTAAATATTTAAATACTGTCAATACTGTATTAGTCAATTAAGTCAAATTTTGTGAGTAGTTAGTTTAATATGTTAATTTGATTGACCTACTTAAAGCTTTACTACCATACTTTATGACTATACTGTAGGTTTTAGTACCATAGCTTTAATAGTCAAGCTATTAGTGCACTGTTTCTAACCACTGAGGACCAGAGTAAAGCCCAATTGGTTTGAACTTATGCCAGACATGAGTACTGTAGAGATGTTAGCACTTAGCCTTCTGCATCTTGATGGCTTTACTCTGAGAGTCTGAGTTGAGTGAGTTCTTTATTAAAGTTAAAACACAGCATGGCCTGTGAGCATAGACAATTTTGTCAAAAATCTTGTTAAGCTCTAGATCTGAATACAAGGTTGTTAAATTTTGTCAAGAATCTTGTTCAACTATGAATACAAGGTTGTTACAAGTACACAGATGCATCATTGTTTTTACCACATGCACACCTGTGTGTGCCTATTTTTTGACAGTGCAAGATGAAATGACGAGAAGTTCGTGAAGTAAGCATTACTTATCAACAGCTTGGCAGTTCACGAGCTTCACCAGCAATTGGCATTTCACCACCTTTTCATTTTTCTCCTTTTTGTTTTTTTGCCTGGTCGTATTATATATAGTAAACTGACCAAAATGTTCATGTGTCTCAGTAATAACAATTCTTAATTAAATTAAGTTGGTCGGCAACAGCTTGTATAATCATGCCAAATGTTGCACAATGTCCCTTGCATAGACATATTATTAAATTATTGTAATTGTAACCAAGAATATTCTGTATTGCTTTCAATAAATCTCCAGGATTCCCAAGTGATGACTTGTGTCACCGTATGGCTGATGTGAAACAGCTCGAAAAAAAAACAATCACCAGCACCACCACCAACATCAAGTGGCCTCAACTGAAATACTAGTAACCTTTGTTCTAATCGTAAATACGATGGTATTGTTATACTAGTTTCATTAGTGCTGTTTTTCACAGGACCTGGGTTTAATTCAATATCCCCAGACATTAAAAGCTTTTTTTTATATTCATATTGTTGATTCACAAAATTAGAATTGACAGATGGACTGTTGAACACATAGGACAAGGAATATTCAGATACGTCAATGCTTTTCTGAACTTTAACAAAGTCAACTGTTGGTAAAATACCAAAAGGTCTTAGTGAAAAAATGTTGCATGTGCACAGATTTTAAACAACATTCTTTAAAATTGGTAGCTAACTTGTTTAAAACAGATGACACAGGAGTCGATCTTTTAAGAACATGCTTAACTATTCGTCGATTTTTCCTCTTTCTCATAGCTAATATAATTTTTTTGAGGTATTCTGGATGGTTCACGGTGTCTATACCGTTTGACATTTGGCTGTTTAATTAATTTTCTTACAGAAGATCTGTATTCATTTAAACAAAGATCTAAATTGCATGTGTCATACATGCTAGCATTTATACTTTGCTTGTGAACTACAACAGGTTTCGTATATTGTTGTGAATCATCTTGCCTCACAACAGGCTCATTTTTTCTCAAAAGAGCCTCATTATTTCCCTGAAGGGGCTCATCATAATTCCTCTGATTATTAAGAGGCTTATTTGCCTTCCGAAGAGGTTGATTTGCTCTCCGAAGAGGTTGATTTGCCCTCCGAAGAGGTTGATTTGCCCTCCAAAGAGGTTGATTTGTCCTCCGAAGAGGTTGATTTGTCCTCTGAAGAGGCTTTCTAGTCCTCCGAAGAGGTTGATTTGTCCTCCGAAGAGGCTTTCTAGTCCTCCGAAGAAGTTGATTTGTCCTCCGAAGAGAGCTATCTTTTCTTGTAAATAGCTCTATCTGGTGAAACACGTGTTGGCTGTCTTGGCTGGATTTGGTTATTTTAACGAGCCTCAATCTCGTACCCAGAGCCTGCGATCCTTTTGGTCAGTACCAAGGAACGGAGGCTCTGGGAAACTCCGATGAAACTCGGCACCTGATTGGTTAGTTCAATCAATCTCGACCCAGCAATAAATAACAGTGAAAATTAAAATTCTGTGCACGTTGCTAACCTGTTTAATTGATTTATCAACGTTCTGTAACACATAATTATAAACGACAAACCCAATATACAATTGAACACATGAAATAATTCAAAACAGTGAAAATCCCGATAATTTATAAGTTAAAACTACTATTATTGTCGCTTTGTCGCCAAACAACATCTGTCGTCTTATTCGTCTCGTATTTATTCGCAATTTCGTCTCAGAACTTTAAAAATAACACTTGAGAATGCAAGGTCGATATAATTTAGCCAAAATTCCTAACAGAAAGTACAATTCCTTACCTGAGCAGCTGAGCCGAGCCGATTACGGCCGACGCGGACAAATAAAACCTACGGCTCAAATCGTCCGGTCAACGTTTAGGAGAAAAGCAAAGAATGGCCATTCTTACACGAAATGCTTTGTCGAGAGCTTTGTAAAACATGTTGATTTTATTCATCGGTAAACAATATTTCCCTAGTCTTCGGACTAGCGAACGATCATCAACACGACAGTTACAAATTTATATGAGGAACTGGGAACCAGAGGACTGGGACCAAAGACCCCGATTTGGGGACTTTTTTATCGGAGTTTCCCAGAGTCTCCGTTCCTTGGTACTGACCAAAAGGATGGCAGGCTCTGGGTACGAGATTGAACGAGCCTTAGAAAATCTTTTGTGCTCGTGTCCATGACTCCATACAACCCACGAATTGAAAATTTACTACAATTCATGTTCAAACACGATCGGATAAAGAAGACTTGTTTCCATCGTTCAAACTGACAGCTCGTACACACTCGTACGGGACGCCGAAAAATTCTGAGCTTTGATTGGCCCCGACTTAATCATCGCGCATTGGTTAGAGTTACACGAAAAAGCTAACAAACCCACACACAACACGACAGCAATATATCTGCGCTTCGCGCAGATACAAAACCCATAAATTTCAGTATATAAATTCAAAATTACGGCTGGCGACCTCCCTCACGTTCAAAGTATATACTATCCGATAAGTAGATTAACCCATACATACAGGATCGGAAGTGACGTCATAGGGGTGTGCGCACAGGCTGACGTCATCATTTTTGCGTACGTACGCGTACGTACGCGTACGTACGCGATATCATCAAATTCCCCATAAATTCTTTTTTTTCGGAATAAAGAACACAATGCTTATAGTTTTCACGAGGAGAACTTAATAAGATTAAATGATGGAGTGTTTACATGGAGAACCTGCTTCTTGTTCGACAACGAAAAATGGTTCATTTTGGTTCTGTGGTCAAAAACCGAGCTGTAATTTCTTTTGCCCTGAGGACACAGGTTATCTGTTTGAAAAAGCCATAGTTGCCTGGAGATCTACGGGACAGCCGCATCCGCGATGTAATGGACATCATAAGCTTGCAACGATGCGTGTGGTTAAAGATTTGATGAAAATGAGTTATGGAAGACCGTATTTCGTGTGCTCTGACAAGAAGAATCCATGTTCCTTTTGGGTATGGGGTGATGTGGCACCAGTGATGAGACCGGCCTGTTATCATGGATTTCCGTGTGTGTCCCGAAAGGTGAAAAAGGAAACTATTAACAAGGACCGTATGTTCTTTTGTTGTCCTAACGACAAGGAGAGTTCGTGCAGGTTTTTTGAATGGGTTCCTGAAGAACGCTATGGATCGCTGCAACCTGTGAACTTTACTTGGCCTGGCCAGTGCCAGCAAAAGATCGGCGAGGAGAACTATATTGACGATTTAACACGTGGTTTTGAGAACATTAATTAATTATGAACATTATTTAAACCTGTTTAGATTTATATCTATTTTTAAACATTGTTTGTACTTTAAATAAACGCATTTTGACTTTTTTGTATTCATTTTGTCTGTGTTTGCGTGCAGAATGGAAGTGATTTTGGATGAGCTTCTTCAGAAAAATGACGTCGACATTGATATGAGGACGTTATCACATCATATCAATTATTTGCTTGAACATCACAAAACATTGTATGAACAAATGGCAACGCGTGTTCATCCCTGCGATCTAACTATGTTTTTTCACGAAACGAACGTTATCAATTTTGGTCGTGCCATAGCTTACTTGACCTTGGTTTATGTGATGAATGACTCTTGCTCCGAGCACGTTACGCGTAGAGCTGTACAGTTGGTTGCTACACCTCTTAAAAGCTTCGATTTCACAAAGTTTAAGATCGAAGAAGAAAGTTTTTTCCGTAGAATGATTTCTTTTGCTAAACGTATTTTTTCGTTATAAAATATACGAACATGTGAGATAAAACTCATTTAGTGTTTTGCACGATGGATGTACGGTTTAAAACACCTGCAAATTTTTATATTTGTGGGCAAAGTCAAAGCGGGAAATCGTATTTGGTTCGCTTCATGTTGCGTCATTTAGAAGAACTGTTTTATCCTGTTCCGACCAAAGTAATATACTGTTATGGAGAGTATCAAAAGGAATTTGACGAAGTGCCTATGCCGAACGTTGAACTGGTGGAAGGTTTTCCAAACGATCTATATGACTTAACAGATGGACATGATAACTCTCTAGTCGTGCTAGATGATTTAATGGCTCACTGTTCCAACGATCAACGTGCATCGGATCTATTTACGTGTGGTTCTCATCATCGTGGCATATCCGTGTTGTACCTTACGCGGAGTTTATTTCCACCTGGTAAACTATCACGAACCATCAGTTTGAATTCTCACTATATGGTGGTATTCCGAAATCTACACGACTCGCTTGGGATTACAACACTTGCGAAACAAATGTTTCCTAAACATGGCAATTACCTTTTGGAGTCGTATCGTGATGCTACAAGTAAGCCCTATGGATACCTAATGATTGATTGTCATCAACTGACACCGGAGAACATGCGTCTTAGAACCAACATTTTACCTGGGGAAAGACAAATTGTCTACATGAAGCGTACTTAAATTGCGTGTGTCGTTTAAATCCGTCATTTGCAAGATGTCGAAGCGTATGAAAGGAAGTCTTCCGTATCTTCAGGTTATAGTGAAATCTAAACCTAAATTGCGAAAGTTGCTTATCGATAACGTTCCTGCGAACGTTATCACGGCTATTTGTGAGTGTTCACTGAATTTACTTAAAGGTGTTATTCCAGTAACACCACGTCAGAAGCGACGTTTGGTGCGCTACAAGACACATCTCCGCGCGTTGGCAAATAAGAAAGTGTCAAGAAAACGGAAAAAGTTGTACCTTAATCAGAAAGGTGGAAATTTACTGGGAGCTCTTTTACCACCGGTTCTTGGTGTACTTGGAAGTTTGTTTACAAAATGAAACATGCAAAACGTATGGTTTTGGTCCCTGAGGACACACTTCAGAGATACGAGCAAAGACAAAGACTGGAGACCTCCCCGATTATGGCCAACATGATGCATAAAGATACGGACATGTCAAATATTCTTCAACGTACGGATATGGATGATGATGAAAAGCAAAAATTGTACTATGCGAACTTGGAACGTTATATGGACTTAAGGCGTCAAAAGGACAGTCAAATACCAACCGTTCGGATAGCACCCGGCGCTGAAAGTAAAGAGAAGGCACAGTTACCTGATGCAACCGTGGCACAGTTACCGGATGCAACCATTGTCGGACATATACCTAAAACAATGCGTGAAAGAGCTACATTACTTTTGAATCGATTGAAAACAAGACCTGACGTTATTTCCTGGGATGAAACGGGACAAGTCAAGCTCGAGGGTGAAACCATCCCACAATCAAACATATCTGATTTGGTTTCGGATGCTATGAGGGCAAGAAAACATTTCAATCCTACGGGTTCAAAGGAATTTTTTCGTGTTTTATCTAAGATTAATATGCCTAAAGATCTTGTGAGAAATGAACAAAGATGGAAACAAGTGGACAATTCGTCAGGTGGAGAAGATGTTTCCTACCGCACTCCACAACGTACAACCCCACCATCAAGTTATTTCCAGACTCTTCTAAGGAAACATCAAGGACCACAAGCTCAGAAAAGTTGGATTGATTATTAATCATGTAACTTGAGAGTTATTTAATAAATTGTTTTTAAACTTTCTAATTGTTATTTTTTTTCTCACTGGGGGTGATAGTGTGAAATCCATATATGTTGTTCACTTATACAGACGAACGGTTCGCATGTGAAACTGTTACCTTTGTGCGCAAATCAAAACGTACACGATATTGAATTTACAACATTTTTATTAAAACATTATTTTTCAATCAGTTTTTTACAACATTGATTAACATTTGAGTACTTTGTTAACAATACTCTAAAATGACTTTTAACAAACTGAGACACTTTCGCATCATTTAACATAGTATCGTTAGTAAATAACTGCACGATTTTATTCATGCTGTGGCCTCGTGCTCTATGACTAAGGTAAAATATGCAATCACAGTCCACACACATCTGACCAATCACTTTGCAGTTTACGAGTGTTAAATTCCCATTTGTGAGACTTTAAAAAATCTCCAAACGAATTCTTATAGTAATGTGGTGATTGTCCGTAACTGTCAAAAAATTCTCCTTTCTGTTCCGATGAAAAGTAAAAGGCCACCCAATGCGTTCCAGGTTCGCTGCTCGGATCTGTGTTTGCGACAAATCCGCACGGATATTTGTCAATCATTTGAGGGTAATTTGTCAGAAGGAAACACACCGCAAAACTTCTTGCTTGTTATAGGATCTTGTTGTAATGCATGTATTATCTGAGCAGTGTTCATTTAGCCAGAGTAATCGTAAATGACGTTCCTCTCAGAGTCGATCTGAATCAGATTTTCAAATTCTCCGTAACAGACGAGACTCACAGCTGCTGTAGGTGCGGTAGAGAACTTGATGTCAACTGCCAAATTTCCCCTTTGAACGGCATTAAAATGGGGTGATGCCCCGCACATATCGGCGGTCAGATCGAAAGCATAGATGGCGTACCCTTTTGAGAATTCCTCTCGCGATATATCGTTGCCGGCGTTGAGATACATTTTTCCTGTGCCTGAAAACAATGTGCTAAATGCTTCAACAAATCTAGGGCTTACACCATAGGAAAGCTGTATCGGCTTAAACGGCATATCTTCTCCATTTACGGTTATTCCAATAGACGTCACGGTGAAATGCTTAAAGTTGTACGGATTCTTGGTGTATACCCCATTAAACGCCGTGCTATCGACAAAACCAAAGACAAACGATTTCGGTACAAGGCCATTAAAGAGGTTATCTTTTCTCAAGGAAGGATTTCCTATTGGAACAATGAAACTCTTGCACTCAACGCGACGAATAGGGTAGATCGCTGGTCCTTTTTTCAATGCAATTTCATGAGCCATGGAAATGCTCGGACTCACTTTCACTTTGCGTATCTTGAGATAAGCATCGACCAGTTTCACTTTGTAATCGGGATTGGCCTCTGCGGACATCAGACAAAACGCATCGCTACTTCGATTCAGAATAATTTTCAGGTCGACAAAGCTCAATAGGAGACGATCGGTCATAAATACATCGCTGAATATAGGGCCAGCCATTTCGACAATTCCACCTAGTTTGTTAAACGCATATCTCGAATTAAGACCTGCGTTGGCGTTGCCACCTGCTAGGGTAGGATCAGAAACGTCCATTTTTCCTGCGGTATCTTTGTAATACATGGCTGCGGTGAGTTGAGATTTCTTTGTCGCCGGACCATAGTTTAGGAGGGTTTCCAGATATGCTCGGTATGCGTAGGTTCCAGTAGCCTGCGTAACTTGCTTTTCTTTCAGAAAGACGTCGACTTGTTTAAACAGACTGTGTAGGAAATTGTTCACTATTCCAACCTTTTCGTCTGCGCCAAGATTTGTACCATCAGCTTTTGTCACTTTTGCTCTCACCACAAGAATCGTTTTAGATAAATCAACATAATCTTCTGTGCCTGGAGACAGAAACGTGACTGGACCACCATCTGATACACTGGAAACAGGTTGATGATCGATCCAATGTCCTTTTTCTAAACTGATCTGTGTTGGAGGCACAGAAAAGAGATCAAGTTCACTTTTTGTGCATTCTTGCGATTTGGAATGTACGAAATTCATGTTTATCCGAATATGTCAAGAGCTGTTCTCCGCTTCTTGGTTTGATCGCGTCTGGTAGCAGACGTCGATGCTTTTCTCTTTTTAACTGTTTTATTGGTCTGGCTGCCTCTGACCAGGCACGTAGCCAGGATTTTGAAAGGGGGGGAGCCGAAATCAAAATAAATTTTTAGGGGGGTGCGAGGGCATGCTCTCCCGGGAAATTTTGAAATCAAGAGTCGCTGAAATGCCATTTCCTGGCTTTTGGAGGAAGATTTTACAGACTCTAAAGGTTAAAAAACGTCATATAAAATACTCAAAACACGCAAACGTCACATAGATACTCAAAATGCATACACTCAGTAGATTGAATACACTGTTTACAGTTTATTTCCTGACATAATTCATATTGCATCAGTTTTGTAGTTACTTTTATATCAAAAGGGGGGGAGCCGCGGCTCCCCCGGCTCCACCCCTGGCTACGTCCCTGCCTCTGACAGCCTTTTGCCTTTTACGTTTTCCGCTTCCTGTTTGAGCATAAGTTTGAAGTCGATTAACGGCTTTATTCTTTGCAACGTTAGCAGCTTCTTTTCCTCGGCTTTTCACTGATTCTTTCAGATTTCGTCCAGAAGCAATATCCCCTAACACATTAGCTCCAGCATTCAAAGCAAGTTTTCCAAGAGTTTTTGCTCCACTTTTTACCATCGGCATCATTGCTCTCGCAACATTACGAAACAGCCCACCAAGTCCATATCCCATCTGACCATAACCCATTTGCCATGGACTGCCTCTGAAAACAGGCATTCCACGACCTTGTTGTTGTTCAAGGTAATAGGATACGTATGGATTATTCATTTTCACGTAAAATAACTCCGCTGTTTGAAGTACACTGTCGCTGTCACCTTTCCACGTTCAAATGGCACTGCAGCGCCTGTATCGCTTCTTAAAAGGATTTCCACATCTTCGAATGATTTTGTTTGGACAGGCACATACTGTATGTTTGTGAACGTTTTAGTAATGATGTCACCCGACTTTCCCTCAACGGGAACAATTCGGAGTAAAGGGGCGTTCGTATCTCCAACGACTTGTGGCTGTACTATATTACAATAAACGTAAATTGCCGCGACATTAGGCAATTCTGCCACGTAAGGACTTTCGGTCGTTGTTTTAAGATTTGTGTTGTTTTCTCCAAACCCCAGCATAATTGCTACTCCTTTCCTAAAGGCAAGCACATGTTTGTTTTTTAAAGTCACTAAGATTTTTCCAGTTACACCATTAAACGATAAGTTAATGTTATCGTTAACCTTTTTTGTCGTCAGCTCTTGATTGATGGCCTTGATAAAATCTTGCACTGTCGGGTAGTAACCGTAATCTATATCTATGGATGAAATAGGGTTTGTATCACCATAGTAAAGGCGAGTGTCGGTAATACCCTTTGCTAAAGTATACCACGTGATAGGGTATGAAATGGAGTACAAACCCACTTCCCATTCACCGTGCAAATTAATGGCTTGTGGTAATTTTACACGATAATTTCCTGTTTTGTTATCGGGAAAAGTAGAAAGCGATGCATTGCTAGGAAGCGTGAGATAAAAATGTGTTCCACTCATGGTCAGTACTAGAGTACGAATAAAAGACACGCGACACAGATGTTGGTTTAAATCTTATTTATTTCAGAAGCAGGTACCCATGAATTAAACTTGGTTGGGTACCCTAACCATTTTACAAGATATTGTACATTGTCACCTCTTCCACGTTTCTTCAAAATTTTTTCAACTTCGTAGACATCGTCCTGTTTAATGACTTTTTGCAATTCTTTATCGTAAAATGTCCCTTTCAGTTCTTCATCATCATAATCTTTGAGTTTATACACAGGAGGATCGCGTGGCACTTGTTTGCTTACAGTGAATATTTCTTTTGAGAAATTTGGTAAATAACCCTTTTCAAATTTCCGTTTGATTTTACTAATTCTTACTTGATCACCGATCTTAAACTTATACGTTACATTTTTCACATCATTATGTTCATCGTACAAAGTGTGCCATACTTTCTTTTCGTTTTCGACAGTAACATCTGTTGGCTTTGTTTTAATACTACTATGAACACTATGATTGTAAGAGTACACTAAATCAGGCAGCATGTCAATGTATCGCATGGTTTTCTTGGCTGTGAAGTATCGCCACATCTTTGTTTTCAGCGTACGAATCAACCGTTCTACGATCGAGGCTTTTGTTTCATTATACGTGTTGTACAATTCTATATCCTGCTCCTTCATCAATGCTTGAAAATGTCTGTTGAAAAACTCAGTTCCTTGATCAGTCATGATCTTTTCAGGCTTGCGTCCAGAAGACAAAATGACTTTGAAAGCTTCCACCAGAGACAAACCTGTTTTATTTTTCAAAGGAATTACCCAGGCATACTTTGAAAACACATCAACGCATACGAGCAGATAGCGATACCCGTCGTTCAACTTTTGCATGGATTGCATGTCCGCTAAATCCATTTGCCATTGCTGATCGATACCACCGACCATCACACGGTTTCTTTTGAAATTGAGATGCACCGGTTTATGTAAAGTGTACGTGTCTGACATCAACCATTCTTTAATTTTCGCGCGACTCACTTTAAATTTTCCCTCCTTTTTTGTCATCATACAAACGATTCACTCCACCAAATCCTCCCAGACGTTTCGGATCGTAATAAACGCTAGACATGTAGTCGTCCATGTCTAAGTATAGAATGAGCGAAATCTTTTACTCTTCACCGTTTTGAATACTGTTAGTGTGTTCAACATTTTGAACATTGTTAATGGGTTCAACATTTTGAATACTGTTAGTGTGTTCGACATTTGTCAAATGTTCATTTTCAACAGGTTTGTAGTTTTTGATAGTTTTACTACTATAGCCCATCTGTAAATGCCCCTCCAAATTGATATCATTACGACCAACACTTATACCTATTCTAAACATTTTCTGTTTGTTATGATTTTTGTTGATCTTTGGATTTTTGCTGGCAGAGTGACCCATGACTATGAGCAATGTTCACACTATGCCCTGTATTTCATTATGACAGTACTAGCCGCTGTTCATAAATTTTATAAACATCAAAGGAACATGGATAATACGAGAATATATTATTACTGTGGGTCAACGGGCCATGGGGCCCAATAGGGCCAAAAAGTACCATTTCGGGCCTTTCCGGGCCTAATCAAATCGTATAAAACATCTTCAACTTGTGAGAAACTGTCAAACATTCTTTGAAACTCGTGGAGTAAAGAGCTAGTCATGTCTAAACCTCTCGATATTGACGATAAAGAATTAGTTCTTCATCATCGTCAGAAACGTATCGAAAAGAAACTGTTGAAAAGTTACGCTGGAGAAATAGCATCGAACATATCTCGTCTTGTGGTTGAGAACTGTAATGGTTGCCTCATTGATCATCCTTCCCAAAGACAGCACGACTGCCTCATGATGGAAAGGGATGAACAGTTATGTTTATACTATGACCGTGCTTTGGAAAAGGCTTCAGAAGCAAATGTCATGAAGGCTTTTACCGAAAGTTTGAACGATATTAAACCTAGTGTGAACGGTTTTGAAATGCTCAAGTATACGTGTGATGATTGGAGATCTATCTTTTGTGCAGATCAAAGACGGGTGCTTAAACAAGAAATTTTCAAGTTATTGTAACTGAATAGGAAGTGTAACAATCCCTATAAAAACACTGTATCACCTTCGATTTTGATCAGATTGTGATGAAAGTTATTCTATAAACGTGAAAGCGCATGCGTACAAATGTAACAATCTCCCAAAACCCTATAAAACACTGCACCTTTTCTGATTTTTCATCAGATCAGACAAACATTTGATAGAAGTAACATGTCTTGGAGAAACATCGTAACCCAATGGCTTTCGGACAAAACCATAACACAACAGGGAAACCTGGAAACCTTGGATTTGCTACAACATTTGATACAAGCAAATATGGTACCAGCAACACTTATCAGTAACTCAACGTTACACTCAATTATGTTAACGAAAATCGTATTAGAAACATTGAATGGTTTAACGGTACCCCCAGCCCCCCAGGATGGGAAAACCTTTGTCTATCATATGAACGCCAAAGAAATGATGATGGGGGACCTTAACATGCAGAATTCAAAGCAGATCAAACTGTTGGAAAAACAGACTGGGGTAAATCTGGATCATTACCACAAACTGAAGATTGAAAATAAACATACTTAGAACATTTCAAACGATTTATTTTAAACATATATAACTGTTCAACAAATATATAACTGTTCAACAAATATATAATTGTTCTTTGTATTTCAACAAACATAATTGTTCTTTTAACTGTATTTAAAATCCATAAGGTAATGTTTTGTATTCATCAATAATAACACGCTTGTTATAAACAATACGATAATCCTTTTTCATGCGTTTGGTTTCAATGTTTTTGGTCTTCGTATTTCTCGTTATCTTGAACGGGATATCAACGGATACTTGTCCTTCGACATTACATTTTGCATGTAGGTACACCAATGCACGAATAACATCAAAGTTCACGTTTTGCCTTGCGGTGCAATTCAACGTGATCCCCCGTATCTTCGTTTCCACTTTGTTGGTGTTGGTCCGGTAACAGTAATTCTTCGGAGCGCCCGAGATGAAGGTAGTGATGTGATCCCCTTTCAATTCGTCAGTTAACTCCCCGAGATAAGGACCTGTCGGAGGTTCTGGATCACCGGGTTTGCTGACGAAGATCACCGAATCGGTATCGTAGTACAGGACTCTTTCCTGCAACATATCCAATACCCCGTAGAGTTTGAGGCGCGCGTAAGCTGTGGTGAAAGCGGCGATGACCACGTTCGTTTTGGCGTTGGGCTCGATGAAATTCTCGGTGTACTCATATCGGATCTCGATCATATCGTCACTCACCAGGTTGGCGTCGAGCACGTTGATTTCGTCCGAGGATAGGTAATCAAAATACACCTGCGGGTCTCGTATCTGTTCCGTTTTGACCATATTGGTACGCTGCGCGAACTTGCCTAAAAAAAGAAAATGAAAAAAAAAACAACAACGAAGTATCTGTGTAGGTCGTTGCGCAAACTCACCTAGATAAATTGTTGTAGTAGGGTGTTTAGAGCATACTTACCCCCAAAACTGTTGAGCATCAATTTTGACAGGGCGCGCATGCCAGGGTTGTGTTCAATCTTCTCACGATCCAACTGTATTTCTTCCACTTCTAAATACTCATCCACATAACGTTGTTTTTGTTCTTCGGTAACACGGTCCTTCGGGTACCCACTCGCCTCCTGCTTGATTTTGAGGAAGGTGTTGACATACTCGCTGAATAGTTTGTTTGACGAACGAGGAAAATGCCATACTTCGTGGAGTTGTAGGATTCGATACCCCTTCTCCAACGCTTTTTCCAACTCTATGCTACACCACGTTCCTTGGATAGCTCTTTCGTTATCGGAATGGGTACAGGGGGTCTGGTTACACGTATCTGCGCAGGATTTGCAGAGGGGGAACATCAGCTTACCCTGGGTACGGTACGGTATGGTAGGACCGGATGGAAAAGACCACGAGGAGGAAGCACTGTGCATTTGATCAGGCCCAAATAGGTGGAGATATCGTCAAAGTTTTCGGTGATGATACGTGGATGGCCGACGACTGCCCGAGTCATTTTATTACACCAAGGACAGAGGCTCGTAAAATCCACATATCTGTAAAAAGAAATGACGTCATCATTAGATTTGACGTCCCTAAACCTAGTATCATCTTGTTACAAAAATCGTCTTACCTTATCTTCTCACCCTCTTTACACTCGTGGAAGAGTTTCGTAGCGTTAGTTCGTCCGCCATAGAAAGAATCACGAGGCTCCAAAGGATCCACCATATCGTAGTTGTCAAAGTACTGTTTCATGACGTCATCACGTTCCAATTCTCGCTTCATCTCACATTCCCACATTTCGATCACATTGAAACCACGTTGTTTAAGGTATAGGGTCTTTTCCACGGTTGCTTGGTGGAGTTCGTGCATGGTTTTATTGCTGACACCATTGACTGTATCCCTTGCATAACATTTCATACAACATATAAAAATTAAAAAAATTTTTAATACCGTTCCGTTTGAGGGAGGGTTGTGTTGACAACTTACCGTGCCAGAAACAGCCCTGGAATTCATAAGCCGTATTGGTCTCTTCGTGAAATCCATCCAGGAAATATTTATCAACACTCTTCTCTCCACCATTCCGTTTATGTTGGATGTAGATATCATTTTTTTCAGCAGTGTAAGATAACCATTTCAGAGCGATGTTGGATTGCTTGATTTTCGGCTGGTAACCGTGAGGAGGAATGATGG
Organism: Corallium rubrum; assembly: GCA_964035015.1. Lineage (NCBI taxonomy): Eukaryota > Metazoa > Cnidaria > Anthozoa > Scleralcyonacea > Coralliidae > Corallium > Corallium rubrum. The sequence goes on from OZ035997.1 coordinate 47,800,584, forward strand.
CGATGGTATCTTCTTCAAGGAAATTCGTTCGATAGACCAGATTACATGCCGATGCAATGGTAAGGCATTTCTCGAACGGGTCAATATCAGTAACATCACGGAACAGTTCGCGAAATTCCATGCAACAGCGACGGAGAATATCCACATCGGAACGGCAGTAATTCAGGATTTCTTGCTGGAAGTCGAACACGTAATTGTTCTCTTTCAAATTATTGTGCCATTCTAGAAACTTTTCTTTCTCCTCGGGACTCATTCCATCAGGAAGGTAAAATGGGCTAGGTGGGATAGGTCCAATGTGATTTTCATTTTCCTTTTTGTTGAAAAGGTGAGGAAAATAGCCTTTTGCGAGTTCGTCCAAACCAAAGGTTTTGGGGAAGTTTGCCAATCTCATCGGTATGAAACTCAAAGAGTCGATGAAATTGATATTGAACATAGGCACCGCCAGCGTAAGGACCTTTGCACCGCGCATGATAACGTCGTAGTAAACACCGTTCTCGCGTAGATATTGGAGAATGAAATAGCTATCGTAACCTTGGAAGTTATGCGCTATCACGACACATCCCTTGTGTTCCTCTGTGAACAACCATTGGCAAAATTCGTTTCGCGTGTTGTCTCCTTGAAACGACCATTCATCACCGGCTTCGTTCTGGACCACGCATAAGTTGGGTTCGTGGTTACCGTTTTCTTGACGACATTCGAAATCGAAGAACAGGAGTTGGTTGTACCCGCCTTCATCATCATCGGCTTCGTTGACCGCTTCGGCCATGTCTCGTTTCTTCACAGGTTGCATGTAACATCGATGGTTGTCGGATCGAGTATATTCTTTACATATCTTACATTTCGTCATGCCACATTGGTGCTTGTCAGGTTTCTTTTTACTTCGCTTCACGAGGGTATGACATTTAGAACATTTGACGAGATCGGAACAGATGGATTTCGATTTTCCCACCGTTTGTTTATGTCGATCAAAACACTCTTGACTTTTAAAATACCGATTACACTTGTCACAATGAATCCAGGATACGATGGGACAGTTCGGAAAACGACAACATTTACACGCGTTGGGACACAAATGTTCTCTCTGATGATCGTAGGCTTTCTTACAGGCATGACAATACTTATTACGGGCGAAAAAAGCGGGCATGCTAGTGATAACGTCGTAATGGTTATCGTGGAGATAGAGGTAAATTCTTTTCTCTTGATCGGGACCGGTATAAAGGAGGGTGTTTTGATGTTCTTTGGAAACGATGTTGATTTGGTACTCGGAAAGATAGGTTTGAAACTGTTTGACTTCGTCCAGTCCACAGGATCCAAGGGGGACGCCAGCATTCCTGTGTAATTCTTGAGCTAAACGTGTTTGTAGCGGTCTCTCAGGGTTTCGTATTTGACGATCCCGACTATCATTTTCAATTTTGGCTTTTGCGACAACCAGGGCTCTGGCTAAACAAAGTTCATCTTTGTTTTGAATGCAAATAATAGATCTTTTTTTAACCAAATGCTTCTCCAGGTTGATTTCACTTCGCTTCGTGCCCTTACCGCCATGGGGCATTTCCACATGAATCAAATTCACATGTACGGAATCATTCAATCGAAATTGCCGATTGGATTGAATCACACGCTCAATTTCAGCTAGCACACGTTCAGTGGTGAGGCGTTGACGAGGCAGGAACGGTAGCGATATAGGGTATTCAAGCTGAGGTGAACGTAACACAAAACGAACTTGATCGTGCTCAGGGATATCTCGGGTGACAGTATCTAACACGCTTTGAAATATCTCGTGGAGGCGATTATGAAATTCAGAAAGCTCCAAATGAGCAAACGTGTCCGTGAATTGTATAATATAATCCACACCTGTCGTGCTGAACTTTTTCACTCTCACTTGCTTCACATCGGTCACGGTAAAATAAGTACTATCGCTAACCTCATCCGATGTGCTTGCACCATCGTTCACTTCGTCGATGGTTCTCTTCTCTCCACGGCCAGTCTGCCCGTTCGGCCAAGCATCTTCAAGCATCTCCAGAAGAGGTTCGTCGTCTTGCCAATCCATCATGAAATTTTCTCGTTGTTCAGGGGTCCAAGAATCCATATGGTTTGAAGCGAGCCCTAATCGTTCGTTCGGTAGCAATGCCTTCAAAAGAAGGAAAAAAGGGGGTTAGGCGAATGCGAAAATGTATGCATTTTTAAGGCGAAACATTGAGACGCGTCTAGTAATTAGCACAAAGAATGCTGACGTGATAAAAATTATGCGGTGTATATTAACGTATCGCGGGCTACTTTTCGACAGCTATTTCGGAACGCACTCGGGTTTCCTTCGGTCATCATCGTATTATTTCAAGATGGGTGAAGATCACTGACCTCTATAATATAACTGGACTGCGGGGTCTCTCGAAAAAGTGGCTGAAAAATGATGGCGTGAGCAGGTTATTTTTCTCATTGTAGTGACCGCTGACCACTATATATAACTTGACTGTTGGCGACTATTATTTGACGGCAATTGTTTTTCTCTTGCAAAACTGCCAAAAACCACGGAAAAAACTAAACATTTCATGCTCTTTAATGGTTTTCAAACGAGGGAACCAGGATTCAGCAACCTTTTGGGACTTGTTGACAGTATAAATATAAACTATAGAGTTTTAAAGTTATAATCCGTAATATAAATCGTGCCTTCGAAGCATGCAATTGTAAAGCTGATAGCATCTGCAGTTTAGTTTTTTTCTAAAAAAACCCAGTTAACTTATTTAATAAACACTTGTTTAATACCTATTATGCATTTCTTCCTGCACATATATTATAGATAAAAAACCCTCATGTAACAATACCTCATGTAACAATATCCACTTACCTCAATACAATCATACTTTCAACCGCTGTAAATGTAAAAACATTAAAAGGTCACAAAACAGGAAGTCAGATATCCAGAGTGTTCAAAAGTATTTATATTGAGGCTTAAAAAAATATAGCGAAAAGTTTTGTGGTCATAAAGTACATCTGTTGCAGTTTGTTTTGAGTATTTTTTTATCGAGCTGTCTTCATGAAGAGGGAAAATGCCATGCTTTTGGTCAGTGGCATAGGAAGCTGATCTTGGAGGGGCACAGCTTCAACAGGGCACTTTATTCAGGGGTAGGACTTCAAAAGGACACTTGAAACACATGTTTTATCATAAAAGGACACTTTTCTGTTGCAAAAAAGGCACTTCATGACAAAGTGGGGGGGGGGGCACATGCCCCATATTCCCCCCCATTCCTACACCCCTGCTTTTGGGTGCACACTGCACAGACAAGGCATCCCACCACTCCACCAGCTGAAGCAAGAAAAGGGGATTTCTTTTCTGTGTAAGTGCACATTTTATTGTTGGTTAATGCTAATTGCACTTTACTTTACAAGCAAAATTGGTATTAAAGATAAAATTATTCACTCTATATTTGGTAAACGTTAATATAAAGACAAACAAATACTTCACAATATCAATTAGTATTCATATTGTAAGTCCTAGGATCTGAAACATTAACACTTAAAACAGTTGAAATTATTATTTCAAGACCAAGGACTGGCAAAAACAGTACAAGTCTTCTGCCAAGAAAAATACATAATGAAACCGAATGCCATGAAACACAAAAGTGCTTGATGAGAATGCTGAACACAACATCAGGAAAATTACCAGTGTTCTGGAATTGTCAATTCAATTGCAACCACCGTAGTACTGTACTATCCACTTGCATTGGATCAGACATTTTTGAAGCCTTGGATGGGCACATGACTGTATGCCTGTATACAGCAACAAACAATCACATTGCTTCATATTGGTCAAGTGTTGTTCCCAGTGTTCTCAAAGATCCGCATGCATCACTTGGCCAGAGTTCATACATCAAAGCTGCAATAGAAAAAGGTCAGAAAACAATTATCAAAGCTAATTCTGTTTAGCTATCAATGATTAAGTCTACAAAGTACATATATACTATATAATTATAATGGTTTGTCCAGACTCAATACCGTCAAATGTAATAACAATCATGTACGCTTATCAAGTGATATGAAATGTAACAATAGTGGTCGACCATAATTTTAGATTTTACCAATGCAAGACAATTGAATGGTCTTTACCTAATAGAGGATGGTGCATAGCTTGTGTTGGTGGGTAGATAGTATTTTCAGCCTGGGTTTAATACATTTTAATAGTCCAAATGTTAGAATTTCTGAATTTGGCTTTAACATTCACCAGTAAGTTGCATTAGCATACAAGCTAGGTGGTAAACGCGCTTTGTGACTTGGGTAATCCAAACGAAAAAATCAACTAAAATAGGAAAATTAAATCGGAAATCACTAGCGATTGGACTTGATTTGGGGACGGCCAAGTGCAAAGCCCGGGCATGTAGACATGGCATTGATTATTAAATTTGACATTTTTTTTACAAACATCGACTTGTCATAGGCAGTGATAAACTCGGCAAAGCCAACAGCCAACTCGTTTGATTTTTCAATGTATAAGGAAATGAAAACATGATAACAAAATACTGATGCTTCGTCTTCGAGTTCGACCTCTTCACCAGAAAGGCCAAATCACTGCCTATCGTGGCTGTAACTGATCTACTTGAATGTCAATAGTCGTTTTTTATTAAAGAATAATACACATACAAGGAATAAGCTGGAATAAACCACTTACCGTATTGTATCTCTCAAAGCACAAAACAGTCTTGACTTTTTATAGCACGCCGTCGCCATTTACTATTTTGATTAGTAGCTTTGAATGTGCAGTTCCCTTGACTGTGTAGATAAATCGCTATTGTCTTTCAAAGCAGGTCGAAGTCGGAGAATAAGATGAGATATTATAGTTAAAATATATAAATAATATAATTAGATTGAACCACTGGATTGAACCGATCCATTTGGAAAGAAGCATTTTAAAGCAAATGGCGGATAATCAAACAAATTTGATTGGTTATTGGCAGAACCTGTGCCAACAATCTTGGACAGTGGTCGCTACTATGAGAAAAATAACCTCTGCTTACGCCATCATTTTTCAGACACCCGCCGTCAGTCATTTGCAATGAAACCCCGCAGTCCAGTTATATTATAGAGGTCAGTGGTGAAGATCGACATTTGCGGAAAACATACATCGAATTATAAACACCATAGACGAATACATACTGGGGAGAGACCTTTTTCATGCAAAGAGTGCGGTAGAAGTTTTACAGAAAAGAGTAACTGTGAAAAACATGAATACATCATTCATTCGAAGGAGAAACCCTATAGCTGTACGTTATGTGCTCATTTGCTCCTTGTTCACTCTCACTTGCTTCACATCGGTCACGGTATAAAAAAGGTATTATCGCTAACCTGTTCAGATGTGCTTGCACCATCGTTCACTTCGTCGATGGTTCTTTTCTCTCCACGGCCAGTCCGCCCGTTTGGCCAAGCATCTTCAAGCATCTCCAGAAGAGGTTCGTCGTCTTGCCAATCCATCATGAAATTTTCTCGTTGTTCAGGGGTCCACGAATCCGTAAAGAGCCCTAATCGTTCATTCTGCAGCAACGGTTCGTCGTCTTGCCAGTCCATCAAAAACTGTTGTCTTTGCTCTGGTGTCCAGGAATCCGTAAGGTTCGCTGTTAACCCAAGTTGTTCATTTTCGACTCCCCCACTCGAGCGAACGAGTAATTAATTCCACTTTCCTCTCAAACACTAAACCCTGTTCGTACTCGCTCAAGACATACATGTTTTCCAAACTCGTTAGTTCGGCTATAGTTCGGCATTCCGTAATCTTCGTATCCATATTTAATCTTATTAAGTTCTCCTCGTGAAAACTATAAGCATTGTGTTCTTTATTCCGAAAAAAATAGAATTTATGGGGAATTTGATGATATCGCGTACGTACGCGTACGTACGCGTACGTACGCAAAAATGATGACGTCAGCCTGTGCGCACACCCCTATGACGTCACTTCCGATCCTGTATGTATGGGTTAATCTACTCCGATACGATCTGGAATGGTTGCCTGCTTGTAACAAAAAATGCCATCAACGGTGGTTTGGGGACACTTTTATCGAGGTTGGCCGTCCGTCTACTATATCAACAGGGGGAATTTGTCTGCACATGCGCGGCAAGAATGCGTGGATTTCGCGTGGGTTCGTGAAACGCGCAGGACACATTCCCGTCCGCGATATAATTGGAAAGGAAATAAACAAAATGCTATATTCAATGTCGAATTAATCTACCTGGCCCATTTTTTACTGAATGAATTACTGACTCAGCAGTTCAATTGCCAACCAAAGATTAATAAAACCACGGTCTGAAAGTAATGCGAACGTCTAATTTTTGAGATTTTTAACTACACAATAAGCTTGGTGCGTGATAAAATCACGTAATTGGAAAAAGATATGTAGAAGTAATAGTCAAAGCGTCTTCAAAAGTTGCCGTTGACAAAACAAGTGGTTTTTTGCTCAGTCTTCAAACCCACTATATTCTGCTTGCGCCGACCATGGGTCATCGTGAGCGACTTTTGAACGTGTTACCCATTTTTCCCAAAGATAATTTTCATTCAGGAAAACAGATGAATAAAAATAAACTGCCTTAAAGCTATTTTGAAAGTGATGCGAACGGCTAGATTTCTTGCTATCCTTCGTCAAAGAGGAGGGTTGGTTGCTATTTTCGTTGAAAATAGAGTAATTCGATCAAGTCGTGTTCGCAAGAAAAGCTTTGAAATGAATATGTAAAGCACATTTCGGGAACATAAAAGTGTGAACTAAAAATCTGAACTTATCTTGAGGTAAAAGAAAATGTTTAATCGATCCCGTGAGCTCGAACAGAAAGGACTCGAGGAGTTGAAATCAATTTTCTTTAAGATCATCTTCGTAAAATGCCGTACTTCCGCTGCTCCGATTACGAACCTTTTCACCTGTTCCATATATCGAATAATGACTGAGGAGAGTAGCCAATCCAAAGTGGTGGTTTATGATTTTTTTTCTTTGGGCATTTTACTGATAGAAAAGGGGAAGATATATAGACCCTGCAGAGTGCGTCATTTTCCGCACTTGACGTAATTTTCAGCCTTTTGAATTCTATTGAAAGTGTAAAAACGCTAAGACAATAAACGAAATTGAAAAGAATTCAGAAGAAAAATTGAAAAGAATTCGACGTCATAGTAAAAAACCTCTGAGGGTATCAAATCAATTTTTTTGGTGCGGTATGGATAGTTTTTGGAATTACATTGAGTATGGCACTTGGTGATATTAGTGCACAGTAGTCTCATGTTGAATTTATAATTAAGAAATGTGGTAATAAACATCTTTTGTTTGCGTCGTTTATTATCTAATTTCTAATTATGAATTCAGTTTCAAATATGCATTTTTAATAATTTAAGTGCTTGTGATGACATTTAATGTCAGTCAGACATGAAGTCGCTTGAATTGGCCGCCTGTAGTTCCACTTGAGTTTTCAGGATGACATTATTTTTCTGATGTGTTTTATTCGCTCACTAGAAAATTGCCAGGTACGATGTTTCCAGCGCTCTTTTTTTACTAGAAAATCTAAGGAAATTTCAAAAACGCTTATTGAGCTTATTGGAAAGGCTTATAATTTTGGAAATACATGATAAGGAAAATTTTGAGTTTCAAAATAGGTGATGTGTAATAGGTTAGACATTAGATAAACAAATAATTAATCGTCTGCTGTGGTACTCAGAGGCTTCTAGTTCGGCTTCAATCTCGTACCCAGTTTTTCCTAAAAACAACCGCTTTTCTGAATTTGTGGGCTCAGCTTTCGAATCTCATGGCGAAAATGAACCAATCATAGAAATAGAGCTGGATTTTGGCAACCTGTAGGGTATGTTGGTGTGATAATTTCTTCGTTTTTACAGTAAAACTTCAACTATACTCGCTGTAGAATTAGATGAAAAAGTTCGCTCAAATTGCTGCAAATGGTGTTTCCGAGGTTCTAGGTTTCAAAAACTTCCGGGGGAGAACCCCCATACAAATGCGGTCACTAATTGCCAATACTGCCCCCCCCCGCACATACACACACACACACACACACACACACACACACACTTTTTAACACACCTTGCTACGGCACTGATTGTTGTTGTGGTTGTTGAGTGTTCTCGAAGAAGCATAACGAGGATATCTAGTATTCCAAATTGTTTAGAATACTGAACGACTTTGCCCTTTTTTTGCGTTCAGCCCCTGGCCTCGAAATTTTCTAGTTGCGCCCCTGATCCGCACGAGTGACATTTTACACAGACGGTTTTAAAAGTTTGCGGAGTTTCAACATTGTATACCTGTTCGGTTGCGTTGTGGTAGTATGCTAACAGTTCAGTGAAATTTGTTTTACAGTTATTTTGCTTGTTCAAATTCTCACTGCAACCACCCGACCCTCACCTCTTGGGGCTCTTCCATAAACAATAAAGTATATCCGATCTATGAACGACCTAGTATTAGAGGTCTCACAAAAAGGGCAGGGGTTGCAAAGCCCCCCAACCCCCAACACCCAACCCCCATCCCCCTAGTTGCGCCCCTGCATCCTCTGTCCGGTCTTCTTGTTGAAATGTGCTGTTAATTTATATATTCACGGGTAGTTAGTTCACGTAGAAGTTACTTTTTATATTTATTTTTTAATGTTTTTCATATTAATTTTGTATTTTGGGGATCCTGCAATGGTGCCACTGCAAGCTCTGTGGGACTTCCCTGCCATTTTTGGCAAAGCTTGTAAATAAATAAATAAATATGTATCACAGAATAAAGAATAACCTTTCGAAGAATAAGTTAATCTTTATTCTCTGTCTGTATCAAAACACTTCAAACAGTCGAGCCTCGGATTTCACTGGGTCTGCAGTCCCAAATAGATCCGAAATACTTCACTACAGAATACTTAAATGCCATCTTTGTTGGGGATGTTTGGGAAAGCTATTGACCGACCATGGATAAAAACCCAACAAATCATTTTCTTAAAAAAGAAGAATTTCAGTGTTTTTTAAATTTTCTCCCACTCTTTCTATTTTGAACAGCAACAATTCCTCGTTTGACCAACTATTTGATATTTCGAAAGACAGTTCCGAATCCGCGCGCATCACTGGCGCATGTTGAGGGAACGTGATGGATCACAGGGGATACGCCAGTACTTTAAAACTGTCACAATTTGTCACTCGTGTGCTATTATGACTTGGTCTGTTGGTCATGAATTTGTTTTAGTACGTTTAGTTCATTATTTATTGTTGAATATCTCAGTGAGTTTGAGTCTATAATATGTAGCGTAGAGTGAAGTAGAATGCTCTTGGTATCATGTGGAGTAATATCCAGATTCCAGTGTTAAAAAGCTGTGGAGATTGCTTGCACAAAGCCTCCGTTGTGTGACATGTCTGTGAAACTGGCCAAGCCAAGATCAGCTCTTCGACCACAAGCCTTGCTTGACAAATCACTGGACACGAAATGGTTGAAAATAGACGTACAGGTACGTAGAGTTGATGTTTTACCTCGAAGATGTTTTGAGAATAATAAAAGTTGAAGATGTATGAAACGATTGTTTCAACTCAGACGGTTTTAAAAAGATAGATGTGGCTAGTGCCGAGATCACTGCAAGGAGATATCACTTGACAAATGCATGAGACTATTAACGTTTGAATAGAGGGATTTGAATGATTTATGTCATGGCCACGAATCCTCAGGGAGGGGAAAAGTCAAAATTGGTTTAAAAACCGTTTTTCTCCGTTTATTTCGATGTGTAGAGGAAAGCTTTGGTGATTAGTCAATAGTCATTAACACATTTTACACTAGAGTCTGTCAGTGATTCAGGGTCTCAGCGCTGCTTTCATGCCATGCAACAGTGTAAATTGCTTTTAGATTGTTTTGAAAGTTATTAAAGTTCATGAAGATGACGAAAACTATGGCGTTTTAGGTCAGTGGCTGCACAATGAAAGTGAAACGCATTCTGGTTTTCAGACTATTCAGTATATACAGTATTTTATTAGACAAAGGAAATATACATGTACACAGCTGCCAGATCCCAAGTTGTCGGACTCCCAATTGTATTTCTTGCTCAGAGGTCAATGTTCCAGAAGCTAGGAGACCTTACAGTCAAACTGGGTGTTCTCTTGTGAGCTACATTGCAATATTCCCATGCAACATTTCATTACTTAAACTACCATTTGCATGGCTGAAAATACATTAAATACTATCTGCCCATGAACAGTAATAGTTTAAACATAAATTTGTATATTTACTCAAAAGAAAGACGAACCTTTAATACTGAGGAATCTTCACAAGACATTTGCAAGTTGCTCAAGCCAAATTGACAATCAACGTTGCAATGTTGCGGTGCAATATTGCAAAGTAGCATGCAAGAGAACATCTGGTTTGACTATATAGCCTGGTTTCCATATGGTTGTTAGCGGGTCACTAGCGGTCATTGGCAGATTTGCTGGGATAGGATTTATTCTAGCCCAGTGACCGCAAATGACCACTAGGGACAGCCTCGTGCGTTTTGTGTTTGCTATCACGCAACGATGTAGCAAACAAAAGTGCCTGGGGACGAGGCTGCCACTAGGGACCCACCAACAACCAAATGGAAACCAGGCTTTAGACTAGAATTGGTGCTATACTGTAGTATTCACCTACCAGATATTTTACACAAAGTAAAAGTGTATGTATACAGTACCTTACTAGCAGTACCATCAAGAAGTGGAGTAAAGGGGTGATTGCTTATTTGCTTTGGGGCCAGAAGGGGCTTGAAAGTTTTTAATTACACTACTGGCAATCTTGAAGTTCATCTCTTTTAAGAGACCTCTTTTCATACACCGTAAGATCTGGCTGGAAATTTTAACAATCAGAGTACAGGCTCATACTATACTGAAATTTTGATCAGCATTCTGGTGGTCATTCTAACAGCCATGGGCATGTGACAAGATATTTAACTACACCAATGGGGAGCATGGGTGGTGTGTGCTGTTAGCACACTGCCTCTCACCAAAAGTTAAACCAGGTTACTTATTACTTGCATGGGGGCTGCTTGGGGATGACCTGTTGTTGAACTTGGAACTCATGTGCGTAGAGGTGTTTGAGTAGCCTGATGTGGTATTGAAAAAAACCCAAATACCGATACCTGAAAAAAATACCAATAATACCGATATATCGATGTTTGACCACAATAGAAACTTAATGTATATTTTTCCACTAAATGACAAAAATGTCGTGGGTTTTCACAAAAAAGTTCACCTTTTTTCGTAGTATAAATCTGGCTTTATTTCGGATAATACAACCTGTTCCTGAGTATAGAAATGTTTTACCTTCAGACTCAAGAGTAACAAATGAGATGTTGACTGTTTCAGTATAGCACTGGCACGCACTGCATCTGTTGCATATGTTATTTATATATTATCACTATGACTCATTGTTTACTGGTATATGCAGATTTCTTAGCTCATGGGTGCTGAAAAATCAGTTCCAAAGGCTGAGGCCGCACTTTGACTAGTTTGACAGCCTGTAAAAAATATGTGTCTTGGGAATTGAAAATGCAGTGTTTATGAGTAATCAGTATTTGAAAAAACCCCAATAATTATTGAATATCGATATACCGCATCAGGCTAGCTTTGAGGGTTATGCTTACATCTTAGCTGTGATCCATGATATGAACTGTGTTGCATGGTGCCTGCCTGGAGAGCCTTTGATATGTCTTGACACAGCCTGCCACGTTGATCTGCGTCCTTCGTATATGTCACAGTATGCGTCCAGTCATATATGTAATATCACTGAAGAGAATACCGTACATTATGTTGGTTTAGCAAGTTGTTACCGTATTTATCAGGATTTCTCAAATTTTGCTCATGCTGTATAGTCAAAGTCAGTAAATTTCATATAAGCATGAAATGTGTGTTGATTGCCAAATTGTTTTGTTAAGTTTACAGACAAAAACTGATTATAAGGTCAATATGTTTTAATGAGTTAGAAGTGGACAACTATCACAACAAAACGTGGGGAAACCTTATCTTATTGCTATACCAGTTGAACATTAACTATTTCATGGGACAAATACTTCTCCAACGTGAAAATGACATGGCCGATGGTCCACCGTTGCTACGTGAATTCATGGACACTGGACACACGCTTGTTCCATTGGTTTAGTCACGCACTCTGCCGTTTTACATCGCTCCGAACGTACATAAAGCCATGCGTACGAAATTACTTTTAATATACCAGTTTCACATTCCGTCGGACAAATACTGTAAGTTGTGCAATCTGGACGGACTGACGCTTGTTTAAACGCCAACCATGTCACAAACGTCTATTAACTATTCTATTCGACAAACGTTTGTCCGACAGAAAACTGACTTGTCCATCAGTGCCATCTGAACGAACTGACGCTTGTTCATTTGTATTAATCACGCACCTTCCCATACTCCCTTTTTTCGACCACACATTAAAACGCCTTGATACCAAGTTAACGTTAACTATTTCATTGGACAAATATTTTTTCGACGGAAAACTGAGTTATACGATGGATTCATGGATCCCATCTGAACGGACTCACTGCATTGTTCACTTGGTTAAAGTGTCACTAAGACGAAAAAATCGTGAATCTAGTATTGATACCAGTAAACTATAATTTCCAAATGAGGAATACCGGTACACTCCACTGTGCGCATCATGTTGTTGCTACGGAAACCGTTTAGAACCACGAGCAGTTTTATCAAGAAATTAAGATATTATGTTTCTTTTAATGTTTCTTCTCAAAAGAATATGATGATTGAAACATTCAAAATACAATATATGTGTGTCTACAAATATTCATGTCGATGTATTGTAGTAAAAGTTGTTTTATGAAATGGAGAAAATATAAACATTTTTGTTTTACAAATGGGATGCGCCTGTTTGCAAACCCATAACTATTCTTGTGCAAAGTTTGAATTATTTTTACCTCTTAGTTTCAGATATATTACTCATTTTGTAAATCTTATTTTTGCCTGAGTGAGAAAATGACGTCACGAGACACTTAATTTGCATGTTTCAGAAACTTAAATATCTCGAGAACGAGACAATATTTTGAGAAACTGAAAACGCCGGTATTCCTCATTTGGAAATTATAGTTTACTGGTATCAATACTAGATTCACGATTTTTTCGTCTTAGTGACACTTTAAGTCACGCAGTTAGCCATAACACACTTCTCTCTGAGTGCATCTCAACTCCTGGAAACGAGGTTGTTTTGGATACTAGTTTAACATTAACTATTCCATCGGACATGCGTGCATTTGTCCCATGAAAAGTGAAAACTGACTTTTGTAAACGATCCATCGATGCCATTCGAACAGACTGACGCTTGTTCAATAGACGACTTTCACGATCATGCGCAGTAGCAACAAATATTCAAATTTTCGTCGGAGATAAAAACAACTGTTTTAGCTGGAACGAGCATATTGAAAATAGTAGAAGTGCAAAGTTTGAAACGAATTGCTTAACAAATGGAAAAGTTTCACAAGCGGAAAGTTGACCATTCCAACAGGGATTTATTAGTGATTTAATAGGGATTTTGGCTTGGCGGGCGGGAGTTGCACGCCAAGCCAAAATCCCTATTGAATCCCTAGTGGAGAGCAAAACTTCCGAAGAGCGTAGCTTTCGCACCATTTGTCCGATTTATTTTAAACTTTGCACTTTTACTATTTTTAATATGATCTTTCCAGCTAAAACAGTTGTTTTTACCTCCGATGAAAATTTGAAGTAAAGTTGCTACTGCGCATGAGCCTGAAAGTCGTCTATTGCTTTAGTCACGCACTCTTCCTTCCCTCTTCCGTAAGCACATCAAACCCTGGGTACGAAGTTGTCTTGGATACCAATTTAAATGTGGCTAAATGTAATTTAGGCAAGGTAAAAAAGGAGACAATGCTAGTCAGCGGTCACTCATGATAATATGTGGGGATTATCTCAGCGCTCATCAAAGTCTTGTCAGCGTGGTCTGAGCTTGACTTGCGCTCATCAAAGTCTTATCACCGTGGTCTGAGCTTGACTTTCGCGCGCCAAAGTCTTGTCAGCATGGTCTGAGCTTGACTGGTTTTGCGCGCGCTATCTGATTCTATTAGATATTTGGTCAGTGGTCACTAATTTATATTGTTATATAGCTAGAGTTTCACTGGATACAACGATGACTGTCATTGGTTGATTTGTGGTCACATGACCTTAGCTAAATTTCAATGTCTACCGAGCGGGCAATAATTGAGAACTTATTGCCTGCTCGGTCAATAAGTTTTCAATTGTTGCCCGCTAGAACTTTGAACTCTTCACGGCATCCTATATAAACAAAAGCTTGTTTGGTACGAAGAAAAGAATATTTATAGGTCTTCAAAGCATGTGTGAAGATTAACTGGAGAAATGTATTGCTGTTCTTTTGTTCTGAGACTCATATTTGTTTGGTTGAAGTGAAATTACGGAGCCAGGCGAAATGTTTTGGTAAGTCTTAGCGTTTGTCTTTTGTGTACTTTCCCTTGATAAACGTCGAAATTATTCAGCGAAACTCAAGCTATATAACAAAACACTTAATGTCTGATCCCTCGGGAAATAGTTAGTTTTGTTTTCCCTCGAGTCTCGATGTTTCCCTCGACTTCGTCTCGGGAAATATCAAGACTCTCGGGAAAACAAAACTAACTGTTTCCCTCGGGAGCAGACATTAAGTGTATAATATGTGGGGACTATCTCAGCGCTCATCGAAGTCTTGTCAGCGTGGTCTGAGCTTGACTGGTTTTGCACGCGCTGTTTAGTGGAGGTGGGCTGTGGCGGGGTTGCCATGGTTACCTCTGATCAGGGGTGGCATCCCCCCTGTGGCTTGGCACCAATCCTCCAATAACGTCAATTAGCGATCTATTTTACATTAACTACATGTATTTAATCGGAGGAATAGTTGTCCGACGAAAATCTGAGTTTCCCAATAGACCCCTCATCCCATTGGGTCCGTCGGTACCATCTAGGTCTGAACGGACTGACACTTGTTCACTTGGTTTACTCACGGCATCCTTGCAGTTGCAGACATAAAACCCTGTTTACGTAGTTTCCTTAGTTAACTATAATTCATCAGGCTAATGCTTGTTTGATGTAAAACTGACTTGTACGATGGATCCATTGGCTCACTCTGAACGGACTTGCCATAGCACGCTGTACTCTGAGCGTACATCAAGCCATCGGATCCACCTTAACGTACTGACACACACTTGTTCATTTGATTTACTCGCGGTATCCTTCATACTATCTCGTATGGTTTGTCGACACAGAACACGTCGTTTGAGGTTGTTTTGTTAGGAGTTCAATTGTTAATTCTATCCAAACTACTATATATAGCCTTTATCTGCCCTTTTACCATAACCCTACATGTAACTCCAACTCTAACGTCAACTCTAAGCCTTACCATAACTCTTACCAAACAGTACTAATTGTAACAGTACTTTGTTTCAATTTGCCTTTATTTATATTTATATTTAGGAGGCTTTTACAGCCGATGGTTTGAGTAAGTTTTGGAATGAACTTGTAAAAGATGGTGAAATTGTAAGCAACAACTTGGTCACAGACCAGAAAGAAGATGCGGCGAAAGAAGAGTGTTCACCAGGAAGGTTATTGTCCAACTTATGTGATGGAGGTTGCCTCTTAAGCACTAGTTGCAACTGTACTTCGCAGAAAGCAGAGCAGTCGGGGAACATGTGGGAGGGTGAAGGAAAGAGTTATCAAGATTCTAGCGACATTATTGATTCATGGACGTGGGGTGAGCAACCAACAATCTCAGGGTTGAGTGAAGCTGTGCGTTCATTGATGGTTGAACAACAGGAGCTTACAACTGAAGCTTCAAAGACGACGTTATCTTCAGTACGTTTACAACAAAGACTTCTTGTACTGGAGAGATATTATACTGCTTATGTGTCGTGTTCCAGTCTTAATCCCCTATTTGGAACTGGTCAGAAAGAAATTCAAGTGAACCTTGACAGGAATGAGAAAAACGTGAGGTGAGGAAATGTTTCTGATTGTTGCAGCAAATGCTATATAATGACAATGGTATCGCAGTGTTTGTGCAGGTTGTAGTGTCTGGCGATGTTAGCGCGTCACGTAAGCCTGTTTTTGATACAGTACGTGAGATTTTTCAGAACAGTGACCTATATAAAACTGAACAGCAGTCAACTTCAACAAAATAGCGACTTTTGCGCCCAGTAAAAGGCCCTGTTTTACTATCTGAATAGTTTCCCTCGAGAAAAAAAGTTGTCATTTTTATCAGTCAGCAAAATTGTCAAAATTAAGTTACTGAAATTGACGAGATGACGTGAAACTGAAAAAAGATCCCATGGTACATAAAACTTGAGTCAGCGTACAAAACTCAAAATGATGAACATCTTTATTTTCATTTTTTTGTTTCACTATACAGAGGCCCGTATACAGTGTATGTCAAATATCTACAATCAGTGACAAAACCCTTCGGACATTTCTCCTAATTAAAGGATATACTGTATTCCCCCCTCCCCCCTTTTCAATGTTGAGTGGCCAAAGTATCGCTGTCTACATTACACCAACATTGAAAAGGGGGGAGGGGGTCAACGGATTATGTTTATGTAATTTTCTATAAAATAAATTATTATTTAATGTGTCCGGAGAGGTTTTGTCACTAATTGTCTGAAAAAAAAGAGTCAATTTCGCTTAAGTGTTTTCTCCTCAACTATACAGAAATACCATATGATATTTCATGAACGTTTGCATGCAACTGCACAAACATATATCTCCTTAGATAATAATTCTTATAAGCATACTAATTTAATGACGTCATAATAGCGCTCTTTTAAGATCTTGCTGGAGGAAAGCGTTTACACTTACTAGTGGCTATAGTGCATGGAAAAGGTGTTATTTGTGCAGAGGTATATGAAAAGATGTCTGTACATTATTTTGTCCAGTTTATACGTCGATCGTTTGCAACTCTTTTTGAAATTGCCGGTAAGGGCGAATGTGACAAAAAAATATTTGTGATGGACAATGAGCCGTCACAGACGTCAGCGAAAGCAAAACGTGCCTTGCGCTCTGTTAACGCAGCAATGCAAACAATTCAGCCAAGATCTCCTGACCTGACAAACACGCAGAACGAGTTTTGGAAATGGCTTCTCAAATGAAAGACAATGAACCAATGAGCCGCCGTTGTGGGACTTGCACCAGAAATGAAACGCTAGTGTTTGATGAAGAAACCAAGCGTTTTACCGGTGTTTCACAGCCCATTCACGTGACGGAATGGAGCTGTCTGATTGAGTAAAATGTCATGAATAATTAATGAATTTTAGAACGATTTACGGTTTACACTCAACATAATTAATATATATTCAATAGTTTTATTCAAATAGGTGTAAATCGTTAACCGTGTCGGCAATTAATTAGACGACTCTTGAAGATCAGACACTCTCCTTCTACGTCATATTTAAACAACACGTGTAAGTGCAATACCGAAAACGTACAGATAAAATGCGTCAAGGGGCATAGTTATTGCAACATGACACACGTTCAGGGGTATCTATATTCTACTTGTTTTCATGGCATCGTGTTTATTAACGTAAAACTGAATACGCGAGCTATTAACGCTGCATTGACCCTGTTAGGGTTTCACACCCTTGCGACGACCCTCCATTGTATATATATGGAATAAACAGGTACCAAAATCTTATAAAATAGTTTTCGCAGTGAAAACAGGAGTTTTCACTAAAATAATAAGATAAATGTCAGCGAAAGGATCACCCGTGAATATAAATAAGACCTTTTCGTTTTCAGACAATCAGTGACAAAACCCTTCGGACATTTCTCCTAATTAAAGGATATATTCCCCCCTCCCCCCTTTTCAATGTTGAGTGGCCAAAGTATAGCTGTCTACAGTACACATGCCTTCCTAACGACATGATCTTGTTGTACACCAACATTGAAAAGGGGGGAGGGGGTCAACGGATTATGTTTATGTAATTTTCTATAAAATAAATTATTATTTAATGTGTCCGAAGAGGTTTTGTCACTAATTGTAGTATAGCTAAGTCTGCTCCTAGGATGGTACAGATCGAGATAAAACTTTTTATTTTAAGTAATCACTAATATTTTGTGATTCTGCTAGCATTTTAAAAATATAAGATAGTACAACAATACTCAGTATTGTAGTTTCAACAGATATATTTCTTCATTTCAATGTTTTCAACAAATTCAAGGATTTAAGTTTCTCAACAGTTCACAATAGCTTCTCAGCCATTTATCAAAATGTACAATTGAGTGACACTTAGACACCAGATCATAGAATATATAGTACTTCACCAGAAGTGCGATTTCCATCCACATATTTGAACTTTATGTCCGCACATCAGGGCCTCTTTTTGCTATGTAACCGACATAGTGGCTCCCACAGGTCAGCGGTAGTCACAAAAATGCAACTTCAAGGCCTTCCGGCTAGGAATTGAACCCGCGACCCTGCGATGCTAGTGAATGCTTGTATTTTAAGCTTGATTTCTATTTTTGCATCGACTTTCAATTTGTTTTGTAGGCCATCCAGGAAACATCAACCTTCTTCAACTCTTGGTTTGGCGCACATTGGTGCTCGTGCTGCGTTTTCGTTTGCGTGTGCTTTTTTGCGACGCGCATGGAGATCTGGTGAAGATTCTGACTTGTGTCGTGAGTTTCTCCAAGAAGCTCTTGAAGCTTTACAATGCTTACCAGAATGCTCCCTGTATGATGAAGGCGCTGTTTCACCTGTGTGGATTGATACTGTAGAAAGAGTGTCGTCCTTCCTAAAAGCTGTTGTTTCCGGGTAAAAAATTTCTTATTAATATTATTTAATGTTTATTATTTCGTATTTGGTGTTTGGTATGTGGTATGTGGTGTTTAGTATTTGATGCATATGTGGTGTCTGGTAGTTTGTGTTTGGGTATTTAGTATGTTTGGTATTTTGTTGTTTTGGGGTTTCGTGATTTGCTATTCGTCGTTTTGGTATTTGGTATTTGGCGTTTTGGTATTTGCCGATTTGGTATTTGGTGTTTGGTATTTGGTATTTGGTGTTTTGGTATTCGGCGTTTTGGTATTCGACATTTTAGTATTCGGCGTTTTAGTATTCGGCGTTTTGGTATTTGGCGTTTTGGTATTTGGCGTTTTGGTATTTGGCGTTTTAGTATTCGGCGTTTTGGTATTCGGCGTTTTGGTATTTGGCGTTTTGGTATTTGGCGCTTTAGTATTCGGCGTTTTGGTATTTGGCGCTTTAGTATTCGGCGTTTTGGTATTGGGCGTTTTGGTATTTGGCGTTTTGGTATTTGGCGTTTTGGTATTTGGCGTTTTGGTATTCGGCATTTTGGTATTTGGCGTTTTGGTATTCGGCGTTTTGGTATTTGGCATTTTGGTATTTGGCGTGTAGTGGTATTTGGTGCCTGGTGTATTTCAGGGTTTGGTATTGGGTGTTTTTGTGTTTGTTTTTTGGTATTCGGGTTTTTGGTTTTGAAAGAAGTTTTCAACTAGCCTGTGTATAGTTTCAACATCGAGTAGAGTCTGTTCGCAGACGAATTTTGAACTCGATGGATATTTTTACCGTTTAGAGGAAGCAACGAAGGGAGTATTCTATACAAGACACTTGACAATGTTCCTGTAGCGGACCAACATTTAGCGTTATGCATACTTCTGGAATTGGCTTTTCAAAGGGGATATTTAAATCATGTACTTGAATCAGTGTTGCTTCTACTGCGACTATGGGATCGTGGCCAAGACAACGAAAAGAACTCCTGCTGTACCACCGCTCCACTGATTCCATTGTTAAGGCGCTTCGAACGACTGTCCGAATCCAAATGTCGGAAAATGCCTCAGAATATCTTAGACGAGGTTTGTTTTTAATTTGATGTTTGTGGACCTCGGTGGTGTGGTATGGTGTTGCATGGCATGCATGGTATGATATGATATGGTATCATATGGTATGGTATGGTATGGTGTGGTGTTGTCTGGTATGATATGCAGGTGTTTATGTCTAATTTGACTATTTTCTAGGCATCGCCATCGTCATCCACTGCACCAGTGATCAGTCCAACGGAGTGCTTTTTGCGATACACGTCCTTACCAGAAGATGATTTAGAATTGCTCGATGTTCAACAAGCTGCAGTAACAATTCTCTCCCATCTTGATCGATTTTCTTGTTCTTACATACCTAGTTCTAGTAGCAATAAGGTAAAGTGAATTTTTGTATGTCTTTGTACTTAATTTACATCTTACGGGCGGTACAATACATGTAAACTAAACCATTACGACTTTTGTTCATGTTACGTTTACTTTCTATACAACATCTTTGTATAGAAGAACTGTTTCCGCTTATGTTTTATTTCGCGATCTTTTATGAAAATGATGCGGATCTAATAATCTGCGCATATTGGGATGCCATGAATGTGTACTCGTGGTATTGAAGGGTTCGTTTTCGTTGATGCTTGAGTTTGCTTTGTTTACGTTAAGTTTAAGTAAGAAAAGTGGTTTGTTATTGTTGTATTGTGAACTGTATTGTAATTGTTATGGAATTTTATGGCGTAGTGTGATGTGATGTGATGTGACGTGGCGTGACGTGACGTGACGCGACGGGATGGAACGTAACGCGATGCGATATGCCGTGACGTGTTTTTATTGATATGCTATACTATATGTTTGCTATGCTATGCTATGTTATGTTATGCTATGCTATGCTATGCTACTGTATGCTATGCTACTGTATGCTATGCTACATGCATGCTATGCTGCGTTGTCCTGTGCTATGCTTTTGTATATTCTACTTTATATGCTATGCTATATTCTATGTCTATGGTGTGGTGTACTGCGTTGTGCTACTGCTGTGCTGTGCTACTTAACAATTATATTATGAGCTCGAAATTTCTATGAGTGAATAGTTGACGAGAGCGGAACTCATGTCAACTACCATCTCATAGAAATTGAGAGCGAATAATCTAACTGTTTTAGTAGAAACTAACTTGTGTACCTTAGTTCTTCCAAACTATTTCAAAAAACGAAGCATAACCATTGTTTCTGTGCGAAAACCAAGGCAAACAAATCTTTCACTCCTCGTCGCCTCCATGTTGTTTTACTGCACGGCCGCGCGAGTACTGGTACTCAATTTCCTACTCGCTATCTTTGACAAATAGATAGCGAGTAGAGTAGCCAATCAGATTGCAGCATTTGCAATAGTATACCAATAAATTTCTACAAATGCATATTATACTGTATTTTCCATGCTATATTAAATGCTATATTGTATGCTATATTTTATGCTGTATATGCTATGCTATGCTTGTTACTGTATTTGCATTGCCACGCTATGCTATACATACTTATCGATTTTTGGTTGCACACTCGTTCATCAAATGTGAAGAAAGCATATAAATTGTGTATTGCGGCATTGTATTAACGTCTTTCCGTGGTAAACTGTAGAGCTAAGCAGTTTAAAAGTTTATTTATTTATTTATTTATTTATTTATTAACTTTACAACCATACATAAATGCGAAAGAATTAAAACTATCGAATTAGAGAGAAAAAAACACTTTGAATAACTAAAGATATGGTTGAAGGTAAGGTCAACAGGACACGAGTAGTCCCATGTGAAGACCGACCTTAATGAAAACAAACATAACATACAATAAAATAAAGACGAGAACAAATATACAGTTTACAGAAGACATGACGAATTAGGAACAACAGCTTAAGTTGAAAGAGCGGCACTTGGAACAGAAGGTCTTCCAAGTGCGCATTCTGTTTACATGGAAAGATGAGTGTAGTAGAGAAGAGTAGTAAACAGTTAGTCTGTGTTTGAAGGAGGAAACGGATGAACTATTACGAATGGTGGGAGAGAGATTGTTCCAGAGAAGGACAATTCGGTTGAAAAAAGAGTTCCTATAGAGAGATGTCCTGCAATGGTTGACTTGAAACAAGTTGTCCTTACTTGAACGGGTGCGAGACGTGTTGTGAGAAGAAAAAGTGACGAAAGAGGAGATGTCTAGGTCGAAGAGGCCTTGTTTACATTTAAAAAAGAAGACGAGATCCTTTAGTTCCAGCCAGTAGGATATCGGAAGTAAATTAAGTTTATTAAGACGTTCAGGATATGACAACTCATAATCCTGAAGGATGAATTTGCTAGCACGTCTTTGAACACCCTCGAGGATCGCAAGATCGCGTGACGATCCTTGAGGTGCCCAGATCTCACTATACCATAAGACAGATGAGATCGGACGAGAGCAAGAAAAAGAAGCCTACGGCAACGAATATCAGTCATTTGGGTACAATTCCTGTGAAGAAAACCAAGCATACGATTGGCTTTTGCAGTGCAGTAAAAGCGTCTTTGAGATATTAAATTTCAATTGCCATGACAGCGGTAAAAGTGGTAAACTTTTGAAATTTTAGATGGCGAAATACTGGCCTTTAGTTCTTTATCCGAATTAAATGGTCGTTCACCATCTTTAACTTTTTTGTAAATTATAACACACTGCTTACACAGCACTCCATACTTTTCAATACCTACACAATTTTTGTTGTTGTCAATTCTACTGTAGGTGCAAGTAAATGGATCCAAGGTTGTGTTTTCTTGGGGATTTGTCGGTTTATCAAACACTGGGTCTACTTTCACACCTGTTCTTTCAACGACTTTAAGTGAACTTGACGTGAAACAAATCAGTTGTGGTGAAAGATCGTTTATAGTTCTAACACATGACGGCAAAGTGTATTCCCATCCCTATAACGCTGAAAGACAGGTATGACATCTTCTCTATTATGTAAAACATAGCACGAAAAGAGACGAAAAAAGCCACATTAAAAATATTTCTGCCATTGGTACACAGGCGTACGGACACAAATTTGTAGGGGGGGGGGGGGGGGGGGGAGAACATTTTGCCCGACTGAAAAGGACATTTCCTTATGTTTTGCCCGACTTAGGTTGAAAATGTGCCCGACTTAGCAACATTTCCATTCGTTTATTGGGGGGGGGGGGGGGGGGGGTTCAGCTGACTCGTACGCCTATGCATTGGTATCAAACAAAGAACAATGTACAAGGTTTAGAAGCTTAATTTTTGCGTTTGTTGGTATAATTTAGCAGTAAAACGTGTTATTTTGTAGTTTTTTACTCTGCCCGTTAATCGATAAACTTGCCTATATCACAAAACTCGTAAAAACCTAACGAAATCAATCAATAACTGCGTTAGAAAAAATCTCAATACAAAGTCTTGAGTATGTAGTTGACACTATTCGGACTGTATTTGCTTGTATTTCCCTTCTGTTTTTTCCGCAGTAACAGTAAATTGCCATGCGAGAACTGGTTTACGGCTTTTCCGACTCTTCGGTAAACTCCTACTGCACTTAAACCTGCAATCCGGTTGCTTGATTTACGTCACATGCACTTACCTAGAAACCCAGTCTAAACCAGAGACCAATTAATTCAAGTGCGAGAACAATACATATGTTAATTTAAAATTTCAATACTGTATTTAGAAATGTTTTCTAAATACAGTAAACTGTATTTAGAAAACGTTTCTAAATACAGTACGCTGTATTTAGAAATCATTTCCCAATACAATTTTCTGTCGCTATAGAAACCAGTTCCAAAATACAACAGATTTTTTTACCTAACAGCGCTTCACAATATAAGCGACTACATGCGATACATATTACAAGTAAAATAGACTAACTAGAAATACATGAACGCAACAACCCCTCGCCCGCTTTATATGCATTTTTTAACCCCCCTTCTCCCCCCCCCCCCCCCCCCCCCTCCCCTAATTTCTGTTTTTGTTGTATTAATGAACACAGATCAGAAAACATCCAGAAAATTAGCTAGCAAGGTCCATCTGTAGTCGTGTATTATTTCTATGGTATTGACACACCGAAAGGACATGCAATGTCAATATTAAAAAACCCAAAAAAACCCCGAGATGAACCAAATGAGAAATCTTCATTCAAAAATATATATAAACAGTGGCCAAGAAAAGACTCAAATCACACAATGTCAACGTCCTAGCCTTGAAAGACAATTCTATAGACAATATATTATTCATATTAATTTTCATTTTCAAGATTTCTTCTGTTTTAACTCAGCTAAACTGTTAAATACGAATCTCCTACCGTTAAACTTTCTTCTGCTTTTGTGATCACAAACACTGCCAATTCAGTCTACTCTTTTCGGATTGTTTTTCTTGTTTGTGGTTTCTTACTTTCTTCGTTGTTGACACATAAATATGACAAGGCATCATTCAGTTCTCTTAATGATCTAAAAAGCCGTTTGTTTCAAAATTTCTTCATCGTTCCCTCTCGAGTTATGTAGAATACACCAGAGCAAAATTCTTTACCGGCTTTGAACAGTTTCAGGACACATCCTTCTTCTTTCAGTTACATTTTGGTCGGCATCGTTTTCTGTCTTTATCGTATTAGTTTTTAGGATTTTTCCAGTGGTTTTAAGTCGAATTTATTGTTGTCTTTTTCTCGCTGCCACATCTCTTGTTTATAGCCTTCTTTCCTTGGTCTTTTTTCATAGTAATATTAATGTACATTTTAGCTGAAACCATTTTTTCTGGCAAAGATTTCTTTCGTCATGATCGTTGAAAAACTATTTTGTAATCCAACCGAACTTATAAATTATAATTTACTGACGTAAATTTAAATAATTTGAATAATTTAACGGATTAGTTACCAGTACCCTGCTATTCGAACTGCGCAAGTTGTGTATTTGATAACATATATATAAATATATAAATATATAAATATATATAAATATATATATATATATATATATATATATATATATATATATTTAACAATTATTCACCGAAGTGGAGGTGAATAGTGCTGGATATTCACCGAGCCGCTTCGGCGAGGTGAATATCCACACTATTCACCGACACTGAGGAGAATAATTGTTTTAGCATATACCTCATAAATGAAATGACAAGTTTAACATTCTTATATGTTTCGGTAACAAAACAGTTTTTACAATTTTTGAATACATTAATGGCTAGAAAATTGTAAAGAAACATACCTGTGGACACTCTTCTACTTAATTTTGTTGACTTCTCTCGTTATTCTACAACATCAGCCTAGTTTATCAACAAAATCTCCTGCTTCGGTAAACAAAGCAAAACTGTCCGCCATTTTGTTTTGCCCGCAGGTGAATAGTGCAGGATATCCCGAGCTAGAGGAACCAATCAGATTGCTTGAAAAGCACTATTCACCTGCGAGGTATATGCTAAATATATATATAGATATAGATATATGTATATATATATATATATATATATATATATATATATAAACATCTCGCAGAATTTCTTTCCCACTTGCGTGTAATTTCGCGTGTACTGCACGCGTGTAAAATGGACTCCACGCGTGTCGAGATTAGCACCCTCACCGGGCTCCGGGCCTTCGGCCCGTCGCCCGGCTCGGGGACAAGAAACCAAACTTACGTTGGTGCAATTTAAGTTATTCGACGACAGACAGAAACCTACGAAAAGCACTAAAACAGTGATGTTGCTTGCAGGCACCTTTCATAATATTATGAAGTACATATAAGAGTATACAAGACAGTCACCTCACGCTTTGTTTTCTCCGGTATCGACCATTAACATCTTCTGTCTTCTTTAGTTTGTAAAGTTCTACATTATTCCAATTGTCATCTATATTTTCTCTGCTCAATATCAGTCCTGACGTGGTTTAGACGTGGTTTCTAATAGTGTTCCAGACGTGGTTTCTAAATCCTATGCCCCTTAACGGCACATAGGATTTAGAAACCACGTCTAGAACACTAACTCGGATTTGAAATATTACTTAAAGCATAAAAGAAATACTAGAAACCTGCACAGAAGTACGTATTGTTAGAGTTAAAGCGAGATTTTACAGTTTGCAAATGTGACATCTTGATTTCTGTTGGCCCAGCAGCAACGCTCAACAGCAACGCTCAGCAGCAATCAAGTTTAGGCCAATTTGTGTAAACACAAATCTGAATAGACAAAGTTTGCAGCTCAGAATTTCAACATAAGACATTTGGATTTTGTGTTCCTAGACCGCCAAATCTATTAAATATTTACTTTTTAGGGCCTGTTTACAAGGAGGTAGGGTTACCCTAGCACCCGGGTCAAGATTAGCCCGGGCAAACTGTCACAGGTAGGGTCACCCTGCTGCCCAGGTCAGCTTTATTAGACGTGGTTACCAAGCACTAATAACAAGAAGTCTGGAACTAGTAAAAAGTTATCCTGGGTATAGGCGAGTATTATTTCTACCAAACGCGTTTACAAGGACAAAACATAACCCGGCTACTAGGTTACCCTCGCGTCCTTGTAAACACGACAAACAAACAAAAACAAGTAATGTAGCGTACGAGAGCTAGGGTAACCCGACACCGCTGCCAAACGTTTTGAGCATGTGCGACGTCCGAGCTCGTCCTCGGTAAAAGAGCGGGAAAAGACTGAAATATTTGTACTGGTCCGAGAGTCCGACACAAAAGTTAAAATTATAAGCATACTATCAAAAAGATAATGTAGGTAATTTGTGCATGACTTCTTTGTCAATATTGTAACATATTCTGAATTTACCCCTCGTAATTTTCTTTACTCTTTTTTTAAAATACAAATGAATAGTCGAGTCTTACTTAGTCTTCACTGTCTGGTTGTTGTTGCCCCTGCTAGTTCCCACTTCTCTTGCAATGTTTACTCAGCGAATTCACGCATGCGCAAACGTTTGGCGGCGGTGTTGAGTAACCCGGGTGCTATATAGGGTAACCCAGTGAGCTCTATATATAACTGGAGTGATATCTTTGTGGCGGACGACGTGCCGGCATCTAGGCCTGAAGTACGTATTGTTCCAGTCTTCTTCGCGGTCTGATCAAGTCTGATCTCGGCAAAAGACCGTGTAGGAGACTGGAACTATACGTACTTCAGTCCACCTTGTTTCACTTCAATCTTTGCCCAGTGAATGAACAGTGCTCAGATATCACTCTAGTTATATATAGAACGCACTGGGATAACCCTACTTCCTTGTAAATTATAAACATGCAGGCTCTAAGTTGAACGTTAACAGTCGAAATAATTGTATATTTTTGCACTTCTACATATTCTGTGCAGCAGACTGCTTTATTCATGTCCATGTACTTGTGTTTCAACTATTCAGGTTCCTGTACTGCTGGAATCGTTGGCTGGTAAAACTCATATTGTGAAACTGGCGTCTCACCCGGATGGCAGGCATTATTTGGCCCTAAGTAAAGAAGGATCGGTCTACAGTTGGGGCTCAGGAGATGTAGGAGCTTTGGGAATTGGCGATACAAAGTGAGTTAACGATCACATTAAACAGTCACCTCGCTGTAATAACTAAAATATCTCTGATGTACCCCTGATATTACCTCTGATGTAAAATTACACCAAATCTAGTGTGAATCTAAACTGAAGTAGTGTATGTAATTGGCTCTGCTGTTTAAACCAAATAAGTTTATTAGAACACTTTTCTCTGGTGTAAAATTACACGGAATTGGGGTAAAACTAAAGGCACATCATTTTGGAGTACATTTACGCTACAATTGGGTAAAGAAACTAGTTTTAAATTTTACACCAAAAACGTGTAGACCTAACTCAAAATTGATGTAGAGAAACACTTGAGATGTGTTAATTTACATGATGAGGTGTTAAGGTGTTAATCACCATTTTACACCAAATTGGGGTAATGTTACACTTGTTAAAGTGGCACTACCATGACAAAATCGTCAGTCTTTTTTTTTATCTTATCAATCTTGGGTGGAATGGAGTGGGCAAACTTGGGTGGAGTGGGCAATGGGCAACTCAGGTGGAGTGGGCAAACTCGGATGGAGTGCGCATACTTGGGTGGAGTGGGCAGACTTGGGTGGAGTGGGCAAACTCAGATGGAGTGGGCAAACCTTGGTGGAGTTAGTTTAGTTTAGTTTAGTTTAGTTTAGCTTAGTTTAGTTTAGTTTAGTTTAGTTTAGTTTAGTTTAGTTTAGTTTAGTTTAGTTTAGTTTAGTTTAGTAAGCATTCTAATTCCTTTTCCACCTTAGTCTTTTGCTTTTCATTGCCCCCTTAAGTAAGGAAGTAAGCGACCTTATTTATTGAGGGTAACACATGACAGTATATAGACACTCATAACCTAAAGGCCCTCACCCCCTTGATTAATTATTAGTTAGTAGGTTTTTAAACTGGGGAAACTATGGTGTTGATTTTACGAAGGGAGGAAAACCGGAGAGCCCGGTGAAAACCCCTCGAAGCACAGGGGAAAACCAACAGCTCTACTCACATGAGGCTAATGTGGTCACCCATCCAAGTACTAATTATTTTTGACCGCGGGCTTAACTTCAACGGTGAGAGGCAGCGGGATAACAGCTTGTACCATTGAACTCTAAGTAAACTGGAACGATAACTCGATGGCGTATCATGAAGCCAAAAATGGCGGACATGGGGGCCGCCATGCACGTCAATCCCAGTCCCTTTTACTTTAGCCGAGAAAAAATGAAGCTGAATTTGGACTTATTTAGTGAAATGGGTTGAAAAAAAACTGAACTTGTTGACCACTTTCAAGTTTAGATTAAGTTCCAATATACTATAGAGTAGGTGAACACTGACACGACGAATAAAAACAAGAAAAACAGTAAAAATATAAGGTCTCAAATGAAAGTCAACAATACGCAATCAAAATTGGCATGGTTTGGACAAATATAAAGAAAATACATAAGCATCCCATGTCTAAAATGAAGAGTCTGTTTATAAAGACAGTTGGCTTTTAAATTTCTCAATTTTCAGTAGAAAACCCCCCAACAAAATTCACTTTACCGGGTGTTATCAGATTTAGCATTTCCACAACTGAAACTTGAGTTAAAGCTATACTTTAACCTCAATCTTTTACTAATTTTTGGCATGCCAACCGTCAAACTTTGAGATAACAAAGAAAAATAAGAAAAACCTGCATTTTCCGTGGAGTTTCGGACTCGAATTTTGCTTTTGTTCGGCAGATATTTCGTCGTTCAATCCATTTTCGTGGCCAGAAATAGTTCAGGTACAAGGCCGATAAGCCCAATACGTACTAGCTTCTTCGGTATCATCTCTAAAAATCTTTAGGCATAAAAAATTATGAGTTTTCTGGTTGATTTTTGCAGCGAGTTTTCAGTTTTTCATTGTGCCACTTCATACGTTCTGGTGACGTGTGACGTGCATGGCTCCCCCCAGCGGCCGGAAGTTTGACTTCACCCAATCATAGGGCCAGTCTTATGGAGTTATCGTTCCAGTTTATTTAGAGTTCAATGGCTTGTACCATCCCAACCTCGTGGGGCCCTCTCAGGGTCATTTTTGGGAACTGGACCAAGATAGCGAATAAAAACAAAATGGCGTGGTGAAGGCTAGGCTATTGGTCAAGAGCTTATTGCATAAATTATATGGTTTGATTTTGTATTTTTTTCAAAAAAAAAGTATTTTGGCCTTGTCAGGTTGGTCTTGCCCACGGCTTGGGGAATTATATTTTAAACCATGCAATAATTAAGTGTTAATTAGGTCTAATTATTGTGTAAAGGACTGAGTTCTAGTCAATATACTGCGCATTTTGAGCTAGCCTTCACCAGGGCCATTTGTTCCCGCCATTTTGTTTTTATTCGTCATCTTGGCCCAGTTCCGTACAAGTGGCCCTGGATTCAAGGTTGGTGCCACCCGTGCCTCCCGTTGATCACGTCTCTCAACAAGCTCTCCCCGACAAACAATATGTCCAATCCAATTAATTTTTCTTTTCAATATTGCTTTGAGCAGTTTTGGCGTTTGGAACCAAAGCCTTTTATTGGAGTAAATTCTTAAATTACAGTTTACTTTGATGGAGGGCTTTGGCTCGAAACCTCAGTACTTCCTTCTCTGAAATATCGACAGTCCTCCATCTTTAGAGATTGTCTATTTGTTTGAAGTTTGTATAAAAATTGTTGGTCTTTTTCTGGTTTACTAGTTCGCGAGAAGAACCAACGCTAATTTCTGGCTTGTCTGGCAAAAATATCGTTGCCATAAGCTGTGGAAGTTCACACAGTGCAGCTATATCCGCTGACGGAGAGTTATACACGTGGGGTCGTGGTAATTATGGCAGACTTGGTCATGGTAAGTTTATTCAAGGCGTACCGAAAAAAACACCGATTCGTTAAGAAGATCCTAATACTAATTTAATTCAGCATTTTATGGTGCGTGTTACGTACTGTACTTCACTGTGTGTACTTCTCGTATTTTTTAACATGCTGTACCTCCAAGTATATTTCATCATAGTCAATTGGTGGGTTGCAATCAATCCCCTGAGATTTAGAGGACAAAGACACAGCGGCCATGTTGTTTGGTAGGTACAATAGCGTCTAATATAATATTCTTTTGTACCTACCAACTAACATGACCGCCATGACTTAAAGTGCAACCCAGCGGCAAT
Organism: Corallium rubrum; assembly: GCA_964035015.1. Classification (NCBI taxonomy): domain Eukaryota; kingdom Metazoa; phylum Cnidaria; class Anthozoa; order Scleralcyonacea; family Coralliidae; genus Corallium; species Corallium rubrum. The sequence goes on from OZ035997.1 coordinate 47,830,973, forward strand.
AGATATATGGTCTGGAAACTGGGCAAACTTCAAAGCGCCTTTAATGAGCTGTGATTTTATGTTGAACCGTGCCTCACACCGTGCACATCCTTTGTTTTAGGTTTATTAATATTTAAATAGTACGGTTGAGTGATTGAATTGAGACGTTGTTATTGGATAATTCCTTCATTATGTTAAAATACAATGGGTTCAGTGACCGTGCACTGTGCACAAAAATGAATAAAGGCGAACAAAAAGATAAAACAAAGACTTTAGCTGAGTTTCCAGACCCTACTTTGAATGACCATGATTTCATAAGAGACTTTCCAGAGAATTTACCATATATTGTATTTATGCAGATTGCAGATTTCAACATTGCGATATATTTTATTTTCATTACAGGAAACAGTGAAGACGTACTAGTTCCAACGTTGGTAACTGGATTGAAAGGACAACATATCGTAGACGTCGCCTGTGGTAGTGGAGATGCACAGACTTTAGCTGTGACAAAAGATGGTAAACATTTTTCATTTTTAGATGCCTTTAAAAAACTGTCCGTGGTTTTGTTGGCACAGCATAGTTGCGAGTGCAATTTGGGAAAACAAGACGCCTGGGTCAGGCGTTCATTCGGGCTACTGGCAAAAACACCGCTGCCAAACGTTTTGCGCATGTGCGACGTCCGAATCGTCCTCGGAAAAAGAGCGGGAAAACACTGAAATATTTGGACTGGTCCGAGAGTCCGACACAAAAGTTAAAATTATAAGCATACTACCAAAAAGATAAGGTAGGTAATTTGTGCATGGCTTCCTTGTCAATATTGTAACATATTGCTAATTTACCCCTTCGTAATTTTCTTTACCCTTTTTTTTAAACACAAATGAATAGTCGAGTCTTACTTAGTCTTCACTGTCTGGTTGTTGTCGCCACGGCTAGTTCCCACTTCTCTTGCAATGTTTACTCAGCGGATTCACGCATGTGCAAACGTTTGGCAGCGGTGTTACTGGCAAAGTGCGGAGCAGGTGTGGAGGTCTCCTCTGCAGAGGTTCTATACCGCGCGAGCAAAGGTGGAAATGGGCCGACGGAGATCATTTCGAAGGCTGAATGTGGTGCACGCTGTGAACATATTTACGATTAAGACAGCTGTCAGCCACATCTGATCACTGTTAAACTACAAAGTCAGTCAGTTTATTTCGAAATCTACCAAAAATGTGATCAAAACACATGCCGAGGCTGACAACCCGCCGGAAGTAAAAGGGGGGGGGGGGAACTCGGGCCGAAACCGAAACTCGGCATACCACAGGTAGCCCGAGTAAAAAGTCCACAAGCGAGCTTTTTAAAGAGCCCGAAGGACGAGTGGTATAATTTTTTCGTGAAGTATTTTACCCCACAATTTTCCTCTCTTCAAAAGTCCTGCCCTTGACAATTTAAAATTTCCTAAAGTGTGAAAAATAGAGTACTGCGTAGGCAGTGTTTTAGATAGAACAAAGTGAAAAGGTAGTAAACTGCTGAAAATAGTTTTGATAAAGAAATACTGACGTTTCGAGCGAAGCTCTTCATCAGAGTAAAATGTGAAAAAATATAATCACATTTTACTTTGATAAAGGGTTCCGCTCAAAACATCAGTATTTCGTTATGAAAACTATTCTCGACAGTTTACAACCTTTTTTGCTCTAAGATTCATAAGTTTTTGAAAATTTAAGATTTGTTGTATAAAACAAAGAAAGTTCCGCATATAATAGACTGTAAATATACGGTAGACGTCACAGCATAAAATTGAATCTATTAAGTACATCATGAGCTACGAGCACTGCATACATGGATCGCGAATCTCGACTGCGCATCAGAATGACGCGTTCTGAGTCGGGATAAAACTTAATTAACTTTATAACATCAGGCTAAAGCTGCAGTTTTCATTTGCATTTTCATTTACATTTCTGAACTCATTGTACTGAATTCCTCAGGCTAATGTTATAAATTGAAATAAGTTTTATCCCGACTCAGAACGCGTCATTCTGATGCGCAGTCGACATTCGCGATCCATGTATTGTACATGCAGTTCTTTTTGTCACACGAAGTTTAACACTGTTTTCTACACTCTATAGACCAATCGCGTAGATTCCACAATGCATCACTATACACGCATAACCTCGAGTTTGTTCTTTTTTTGAATTGTATTCAGTTTTACTCATGCATTAATTGTTCAGAGCTTTTGTCTGTTTTTAATAGAATTCAAAATAATGAAGTTGAGCCTATGCATGCATTTACTACTTGTTGACCGAGCGTGAAGTCAGTCAGGGACGTAGCGAAGCCTTTGTTGTTGGGGGGGTGTAAGATGGTCATTTACCTGAATTTTAAAACATTTTGAAAATTTACCTGAAATTTCACTGTTTTACATTATGGGGTAATTGGGAGTTCTGCGTGTTATTTCGCACGCAGCTATATCTTTCAATACCTTTTACCAACACCTGCAACCTCGTCCCCAGGGCATTTTGCCTCCACGTTGGGAGGTCGGCGAAAATGGCCCTGGCATCGGCTGGTCGATTCTATAATCGGATTGGCCGGTTTAAAAACTTGATTAATTCAGATACAGTGTAATTTATTCATCAAAATATGAATTGCAATAAATCCACTCTGCGAAGTTCATCCAAAGAATTGTAACGATAGCTTTGGTTAAAGTCAAGAACAACATTAGATATATGTTTCTTCCAGACATTTAAATGTATCCTGGATAATCGTGGGGAGTATCATGATGGATAATGCTAGCCAGTTGCATTTATGATAAAGGTTCACATGAGTGATTCGGCAGAGCGTTAAATATTTATTATTTATTATTCATGTATACGTATTATACAAAAACGAAACACAAAGACCGCATAAATTTTCTTGCCAAAACACCCCAAAATTCTGGGTGTCACGTGACCAGCCGATGCCAGGGCCATTTTCGCCGACTACCAACGTGGAGGCAAAATGCCCTGGGGACGAGGTTGCAACACCTGCAGAAAAATTGAAGTAACGTCATAGGAATACATTACCAGAAATTTGGGACAAGATGGTGGTGCGCGTGCGTATTAAGGACCATAATAATGGAGATTCTCAACAGTAAATAATAAGGAGAGCACATAATAATTCACATTTTGCTTAAACGGTGACATATTTCTTCTTTTCCCGACTCCATCTGACTTCAGCATGGACTAAGGAACAGTTACAACTAAAAAACATTTGCTTACTTCGACGACAAAGTACTTCCCTAGCTCGTCTTATTTTTGCACTGAAAGTGCCACTATCCATGGCGTTGGCCATAGTAATCTTTGTAAACAGGTGCGAGAAATTGGCCAAATTGATCAACAACGTGACGGGCGATGCGAAGTGCCCGACTCGCGGTGCATTCGGCAGGAGTCAGTCTACTTCGAGAGCACATAAAAGTCCTCATTTGTCCTTAGCGTAGTACTTCCAAAAGCGTTTGAACTTGCTTGGTTTCACAGTGCTTGTGGTCGTTTACATGCACGATTTAGGCAAATTCTAAAGAACTCAATGACCTGAATAATGATAGAAATTCTAGAATACATAATTATATTATTAGGCGAATATAGCTGCTGACAGAGAGCAGCGGCACAAATGACCCTAATTTCTGGTGATGATAAAATTTTATTTCAGAATATTGTTTAAAAGTTCAAATCCTTCTAACATTTCGTGGTTGTAAAGCCTGTATATATAGTTTACGGTATTACATACTAATATTGAAAAAATAATTAAGTTGAAATGTACTTGTGTAGAATTCAAGTACGTATCTTAGTATGAATTCATCTGTGTTCTTAACAGTCAGTTAAACTTGAAAATATTTTTAGTCGATTGACAGTCGTCGGTTTTTCAATAATGACCATTTTTTGGCAAGCTTGTTTACGTCAACAGCATTGGTGATATCCTTTTCAGCGGCAAGAATCATGCAATCGTTCAAACGTTCTCCAGATACCTTGTTTCGTGAATAACTTTTCACAATCTTCATAATAGGCTGAATGATCGCTCGTTCTTGACAACGGAAGAAGCGGCTGCTAGGAATAATTTGTAAACCTTTGCAGCTAACTTATAGAGACCATGGTTTTTGGCAATTTTAAGAGCGATATTTGCAGCTATCGTGCATGTCATGGGTTTTGCTTCTAAACCTTGTGCCTGAAGTTCATCTTGCTCCCGGCTAGGCCCCTTCAATGCATACTGTGAATTGCACCACTTGATTCCAGTGAGAATGCCGACGGGAACGCAGCTACCAACTTTTGCGTGTCTTCAACTTTTCCGGTGTGAAACGAGTGTCGAAACTCGAAAAGTTTCAACCATTTTAACCTTTTGCGAAGGATGTCAGATTACAATTGCGTTTCGCTGCGGGATACGATATACGCGCGATTCCTTGGCTCGCGAATCGCGCCTGTGGCAATGAAATTTGACCCATTGCGGTGCGGAAGGGGAAAATTACACGTGTATTCAAGAGTTCAAGCCTTACATGAGCTGATATAATTTAATTTTACTGAATTTTCAGATTTCAATGTCTTTTGTCTGTCTCAATTTAACAGATTTATTTACCTGATTTTTTACCTGACTGTTTCATGATTTTACCTGAATTTTTTCTTCACCTGAGTTGGGGGGGGGGTGTAGCACCCCCCACACACCCCCGCTCGCTACGTCCCTGAAGTCAGTACTAGTGAAATATCGGAGCGAGCCGAGCAGAAAACGGAGGTCCGATATTTCACTAGTACAGACAGAACAAGTGAGGTCAATCAGTAGTTTAGCATATGATACAAATGTTGTGAACGTTCTGTGAAAACTCGACAAAGTGTTAGACTCGTATTACGAACAACGTTACGAACATTTGATTGAATATTTTAAAAAGTTTCACATAACATGGAAACTTGAACTATATATAGTTCACTATAGTTGAACTATATATATATAGTTGTCGACGTCGGTTTTTCTTCAGTATTGTTTTTCCCCATGGACGGTTTCCTTTAATTCAATACATTGTTGTTCTTCTTTTATATACGAAAAAGTTGATTACGTGTATGTTCTTTTGAAAGCGATATATTTTATCAGGTGATATCTATTCGCAATTCGTCGCTTTCGAATTTGATTTGCTTCATCATTACCAGTCATATATATATATATATATATATATATATATATATATATATATATATATATATATATATATATATATATATATATATATATATATATATATATATAGATATATATAGATATATATATATATATATATATATATATATATATATATATATATATATCGCGTGTAAGTGGGTTCCACGCGTGTCGAGATTAGCACCCTCACCGGGCTCCGGCATAATTGGTCTATAGAGTTATTTGCCTTTACAATGGTGGTCTAGTCTTACTCCATTTCTCATCCTTAGGCAAGCTTTGGTCGTGGGGAGATGGAGACTATGGTAAACTAGGAAGAGGTGGAAACGAGAGCTGCAAGTCACCTAAACTGATTGAGAAATTTCAGGATAAACATGTTCTCAAAGCTCTTTGTGGTAGCCAGGTTTCCCTTGTTCTCACAAAGGATGGAAATGTGTGGACTTGGTAAGTTTTTCAGAAAAATTAGCTTGAACTAGTAAGTCACTTGAGTAAGAAAATACTAGAAATATGTTAACACAACAACCCCTCGCCCTCTTTTACACGAATTTTTGTAAATATCCCTCTGATATAACCCTCTGATTAGAAAAACACTTTCGCGCTCTTTTTCATTGGGAGACTGGAAATAGCCGTTGGAACAATTCGAAATATAGTTTTAAACTTTTAATTAAAGTATAATATTTGAAATAAAAAAAGTCGTTTAACTCTAATTTTTAAAGAAAAACGTAATAAATAACAAAGAAAATTTTCAAGACATTCAAAAAAAAAATTGAAATAAAGAATAACGCAGGTCGCACCACGGTTTGAACTCGACCATTTCGCGTGTGAACGGACCATCTTACCACCAAACTACCGAAGCAAGCGTCAAAGTATCAGTAAAACATTAGGGTTATATTTTACAGTTCTTTCTATCCATGTTTACAAAGAAGCCAAAGCATCTAAAATATTTGCATTTTTCAAAGGCATTGGAGAGCTGCCTAGCTGCCACGGTTATATTCATTTCATATGGCATTTCAAATTCATTTAGAATAGCAAAAATAAATTTGGTTTCAAAACCTGAACTGCTAAAACTGTTTTCACCTGAAAAAACTGTTTTCATGCAGTCGCATCTGTAATATTTCAACATGTAGCATTTAAATGTTTAACCGTTTTTTTATGCCAAATTATAAACAAGATACGCTAAGTTTTACAAGCGAAAACATATTAAACGGATCGATACCTTTAAAATACTTTAAGGACACACGAAATCGAAAACAAAATAACTGTATTACTGTATTAGTGACAGGATATATTTAACATCTGCAGTCACTATACTTACCCATGTGGATGGTTAGGTGCAGACATGACTATATGATATGCTGTGATTTGTTGTTACTTGGATTCGGGTCCCCGCACTACGTGTCGAATTCCATCCTTGACCTGACCACCTTTGCATGTCTGCACCTATCACACCGAAATTACTTTCGGTGGAAATTGCAATTTGTTTTGATTGATTAGGGGTGGGATGCAATATGTTCGCTGTTAATGTTTTCCTCAAATAGCCAGTATGCAGACTAAAGGCATAATGACTCCTTGCTGGCCGATGCACCTCTGGTTATCAAACACTCTCACGCTGATTCTCCCCATTCTCCGCGCGCCGTTCCTTGGCTGTTGACCTTGGTTATTGCATAACCTCATTAAAACCAGGAAAACTTGAACAGCATTGCTACTAAATGTTTACCGTAAGCTTAACCTTTTCAGCCTTTTTCTTCGTTGTTTTTTTCGCTATTGCTTTTTCCTCCTTTCGAGTTTCGGTGTGACGGGTTTTCTTCTGCTAAGGATGTTGTTCTGCTTTATATACGTAAACGTTGATTTGTTTCTGTCCGTTTGAACGGGATATACGTATTCAAAAAAAGCCTTTTCTGAAGTCTTTTTGTCAAGAACAAATTTTGTTGTTTAAGTTTTTTCTCAGGAATAGATTTTACTGTTCCCAGTGCCCCACATTCTTTACCGCGCAGGTCCGTCCACATATACACAAATAAATATTCAGATCGCAGATATTGGCATTGTCTGCTTTTCTACACGCGTGTAAAATGGACTCCACGCGTGTCGAGATTAGCACCCTCACCGGGCTCCAGGTCTTCGGCCCTACGCCCGGACTCGAGGATGATAAATTATAATGATAAATTAGTATTATATGCACATGTTAGTTTCATTTATAGCGCAACACTAAATATAGATAGATAAATATATAGCTAATAAATTACTAGCTTTCGACCGTGCATTTTTTTAACCTTATATTCTAAACCTTTTTATATATCTTGTACAAATCATCATTTGTTCTTAGGGGGAAAGGCGACGGCTTTAGACTTGGGCACGGTTCAGAGGAACACTGTCACTTTCCAACAATTATCGAGACACTTCGGGAAAAGAATGTCGTGAATATTTCACTGGGTTCAGTTCATTGCCTAGCCGTAACAAGTGAAGGTAAAGTGTATGTCTGGGGACGTAATGACAAAGGACAGCTTGGTAAAACTGATTGCCAGTCAAAAGGTAAACCAACCGAACTCGATATTGATGGTGGAAGATCATTGCAGTGTGTTGCCTGTGGTCCAGCCCAGGTATGTACGCTACATTTGTTTGTAAACTTGAAGTAGTAGACTGGTAGTAGACTGAAGACAAAGATATACAGCCGCCATGAATTGTTGCCTAATTATAACAAATAAGATTCGTTTGTTTGACCAGTTGACTAGTTGTTTGGCTAAACTGTAAATTACTTAATGACATTATGACATTATTGTGTTGTATATGCAATTTGAATCGTTCGCCACTTTTAGAGCAATCAACTGTTACAATTCATTCAAATTCTAATGGATATGCAGTATATATGCAACCAATATCGCAAACGAATTTTAACGCAAAACATCTGTTTGATCTTGCGTGACAAAAACCGGATGACTGTAAGTTACAATATTTGAGTGAAACGTGTGCACGTGCGTAGACAACTAGACATTCAGGTCTATGAATAAAAAATGCTAAAAGGTTGTACCACTAAGGTCTAACGTTTCGAGCGAAGAGTGAAACATTTTGATTGAGACTTGAGGCACTCTTTATTGTCGTGGCAATTCAGTTCCTCATGCAGCTTCACCAATTAATTTGTTGAAATTTGTTTAACAACTTCCTGCTTTGGATTTGGTTTTGGTTTTTAAACAACCAACAAGAAATAAGATTGTTAGTCAAACATGCATCAATCAAATTGAAAGCAGGAAGTTGTTCAACGAACTCGTCAAGTGAATTGGTTAGGTCGAGGAACTGATTTGCAGCAACATTTTAGGAACATACACTTCTTTTACCACGACAGTATATAACATCTCTCATAAAAGCTGGATTTCCTCTCTGTAAAATGCTACGCGCTCGACTTGTTATGATGGATACAAACTCAATAGTTTTCTATACTTTCAAACGTCGAGCACAGTTGTTAAATGCAACAGTAGTGAAATGGGTTTTTGTAGAACTTTTGTTGTTGCTGCGCTTTAAATTTTAAACTTTCAGAAATTGTCTTTCTTTTCATTCCTTAGAGCTTTGCTTGGTCAAGTGAGAAAGACACTGGTCTTGGACTAAGAACTCCGTTTGCAATCGATGTATCACAAATGACATTCGAACATTTGGATGCTTTGTTAAGGAGAGTGAGCGAAGATCTAGATGGTACCCAGGACTGGCCTCCGCCAGCTCAAGAGAAGGAATGTATTGCTGTGGCCGCACTGAATCTATTACGCTTGCAGGTAAACATGGCTTTTCTTAAGCCTTAGATTACCAGGAGTAAAATCGTCTCAGTAAAACACTAGAGTATATATACTTTAGGATAACAATCGAAATATAGTAAGGTTAGATATACTGCCGAAACAGAGGATGTATAGGAGTCTAACGTTTCGAGCGAAGGGGCCTTCGCTCGAAACGTTAGACTCCTACGTTCTCTGTTTCGGCAGTATATCTAACCTTACTATATTTCGATTGTTGTTTCTACACTGCTTACGCGGCACGCTTCTTTTATTATACTTTAGGATATGTGATTCGTACTGAAAAGGTTAATTTCTTTCTTAATTTGTAAATTTACTTCAGCAAACCTCTTGTTCCAGCGGCAAACATGTTTTTGTATCAATTGTATAAAGTAACGTAAAGTAACATTTAGCCTTACTATAAAATGAAATTTTACTTTTTATGATTATATTTGAAAGATCACTTAAGAATAAAAAAAGGCTTTTACATGACTTCGTTCTTGAGTTATTGATTATGTAATTTGAGCTATGACATCACAAGTCGTGTGTGTGACAAACTGAAAATTAGCGATATTTTCAAGGCAAATCAATCTACATCAATTTTCCGTTTCTACAGCATACAATATATATCCAATGTTGTATATAGTTTAGAATTAATGTGAATATTTTTAGTTCCATGCTGCTATCCAAAAAAGCGTAGGTGCCGACGAACTTGGACTTGGAGTTGGTAGTAAACTACTGCAGTCCCTGAGGCAGCAGGTTGTCATGCTAGCGATAAGTAAAGGTGTTTTGGCTACTGTGAAAGATGCCGCCAAAGGAACGTTAACCAGTGGCTGGTCACTGCTTCTGCCAACTACGGAGGAGAGGGCTAAAACCCTTTCAGAACTATTAGCCGAGAGACTAGGTAAGTTGATAAGCCTGCATGATATAAGGATTGGATTAAAAACTAACATTTACGTCAGGACCCCTTTGGTTACCAGCTACGTTTCTCAATCAGCTACCCTGCATGTGTGAGTAAAGTTGCATCATCATTATCGTCACAGAATAAAGAACAACCAGAAGTCCGACTTTGTGTCAATACCTTTGATCATGGATTGTAAAAGGACTGGATAGGAAACTACTAGTCATGTGTGGTGTTTTGAGCCTTTTGATTGGTTAAATCGCATTCCCTCAGTTTGCAAAATGGTTGAAACCTAGTTGCAAATTGTGATGTCACGAATGGTGTGAGTATGCTTACAGCCAAAACATATCACAGATGTTCAAATGATTGAGAAGATAGTGGCCAAAAGAAAAGTAATAAATTCTTGTGGAGAAATATTTATCATCTTGTTTGTTTGTCATCCCGCCCTTTTACTAATAAAAAAATAATAGTGACAGACATAAATTTGCGATTATTTGGGTAGAGCTGCTCCCAAATTAATCGATTAATCGATTATTTTTTCGGTTTTTTTCCACAATCGATTATACGTAATAATAATCGGATCATCTATAACAACCCTGCACAGCATGATGCCGGAATGATTTAATCTTGTTTTGTTAAACAGATGAGTAATGACTGATTACGAACACGCCTTAGTTAAACCAATTATTCATAAACTGATTAACCAATAGTATCGCAGTATCATTTAGGAGTGTCAAGTGTAAACTAAACATCGTCTCTGTCTTGTCATGTTTCTTGTGTGAACTGTGAGAGCGCGAGAAAGTAGCAATCTATAACCGTGATTAAACAGTCATTTAAAACGTGAATAGTGACTGAATTGTTGGGTGACAACAAGGGAGGCAATCCCTAACAAATTTAGTAAAAAATTTAAAAAAGCACCCCCTTCCTTTGAATGGACAAAGCACCATTTCGTGTTTAAAGCAACATGTCGTATTTAATTCATGGCATATTTAATCAATACGATTAATCGATATTAATCGATTGTTGACAACAATTAATCGATTACGAAAATGAACCGATGGGAGGAGCTCTACATTTCTACATTTGGGGAATGGCACGAGTCATGACCGTCAAATTTTATGATGTGTTTGATAAGTGACATTCTTGCAGTTTTTAGTAGTGAGTTACCTATTGTGTTTTGTAGAATCGAGCGATAACACGGTTGCTGATAGTGGCAGAGGTTTTATGATTGATCTTCTGATTGAGAGTCTGATGGTGGAGGGTAGTCTGGAGAGTGCTTTTGAGACCGCTGTTGAAGCTGAAATCTCTCAAGAAGTAAACGATCATCCCGATGATGTTCTGGACGTTTCACACTGCACATCCTTACTTCAGCTGGCTAAAGAGCTGCTGAGAAGCTCGGTCGACGCATGTCTTTCGCGTTTCCAGGTGAACAAGGGACGCTCTGACGTCGGAAGTGATGAAAATAAAACAACTAAACGCTCTCCGATTATGGATTTGTTGCTAAAACTACAACGATTGTTGATTGGTTCTATTTTTACTGTGTCTATCGCTCACCGCCGCTCTATCAATCTCGAAAAAGGTATGAAAGGAATTGTGGATACTGGTAAATATAGAAGAACGGAATTAAGTCGAGAGACCTTGGGGGAGAGGGGGGGGGGGGGGGGGGTACAAAGACAGCAATTTGACGCAATATATCATACATGAGCAGGAGTGTTTCATCAGAATATCCAAACATCGAGAAGTTTGTTGGATATCCTCATGAAACACTCTTCTGGGTGTTTGATCTAGCCTCTCAAACGGATCAGTATTTTAAGAGAAAGTACCTCGGGAATTATTAATGAGTTTGAGATATTTGGAGTCTGTGGACGGTATACAAAGAGAGAAAATGTGCTAAGGTAGTTGGCGTAATGTAATGAGATCAAGCACAACATGTGTGCAAGGGAGTGAATCCTACAGTAGGCCTATGCCACATATGAATCGTGTTTATACTGCGTGGACGGCGTGGATAACACAAAGGGAGGATGTAATAAATGAGAGAAAGAACTGAGAGATAGGCGAGTAAAATAGGCTAGAATAGAATGAAGGATGAGATGGATGCGCACTTGTTTTTGTCTAATAAAACTATGTATAAAATAACACCTGCAGGGAAACGTGCGCGATTCATGATCTTTTAAAAGCCATGTTTCTAAAACTCGAGATTCGTGTTGACCCGCTCGACTATTGGGAGGTTACGTGTTGATGAAAATCTTAGAGACATCGAGTAGCTGGCTGGTTCGCTTCCCTATAAACACCCTCTAAAAACCCGCTGGCGGAGGTATTCATTTGCTGAATCCCCTCTAGTTCTTTGTTTTTACTTTAAGGTGAGGATTACCTCACCTTACGGGCGACATCTTTCTTCAACTTTCAACGCTACTTTGTTGCGTTGCAAATTGAAAAGCTATTGTTGCACGTATTAGCTACCACCCACCTTAAACATTGTGACGCGAAAATTGTTGAAAAAAAGTAGACTCCAGTTCTACTTGCTGCAACATACTGATTCAACTTGCAACAGAATCATTGTTGCGCGACAATGTTTTGAGGTGGGTGGTAATAGTGCAACAACGCTATTCAACTTGCAACGCAACAATGTTGCAGCAATTTGTTGCTCGTATTACTTCACCCTTATGAATTATCGAGTTTTCGAAGTACTATTTAAAAAAAACACTGTATATGCAATAAATTTGAAAAGGAGCATTATTGTCTCAAATTAATTGGGTTTTGTTACAATAACATGCATTCTGATATTTCAATATTATATTATTGTTTTGTGTAGGTCCTCAACCAGGTGCTCTGTTAAAAGGATCATTTTGTCTTCTCCATAAATATATCCAGTTACTCTGCTCACATGTTAGTGAATTTTTAGTACAGGCGCAGGACATGTCCTCTAGCACTTCCGACTGCTTTTCTCGTATCTGTCGCGTTGTTGAACAAGAACTGCCAACTGTTTTACTGCCAGAGTTTATTACTTCGCTGGTATTGTTACACGCACGCGTTGGCCTTAACAGTGAACTTTCTGTAGTGTTTCCAGTGCTTCGAGATTTACTAGACTTGTTGGATAAATTTAATAAAATGGCACCAAACATTAAGGTGGAAGACGAGGAAGACCTAGCTTGGCCAGGAGGTTTAGGTAAGGACGTCACTCATTGTGAATTTAATACATGTTGTTGTATACTATTAAAACCTACTGTACCCTACCCTACTTACCCTATATATCCTATCTGACGCTACCCTGCCTTATCTCACCCACACCCTTTGCCAGCCCTGCCCACGCTCGCCACGCCACTTTACTACACTGCGCTCAAGTAAACTGCACTCAATACCACACTTCATACCGCCGCACTTCACTTCACCTCTACTACATGCAACGCCACTCTACGCCACGTCACCCCACCAAACCCCACTCTACTTTACTCCACTCTATTCCACTCCACTCTATTCCACTCCACTCTGGTCTAATCCACTCTACTCCACTCCGGTCCACTCCACTCTACTCCACTTCCACTTTACTCTCCTCTCCTCTAATCCACTTCACTCCGGTCTACTCTACTCTACTCTACTCTACTCTACTCTACTCTACTCCACTCCACTCCCTCCACTCCACTCCACTCCACTCCCTCCACTCCACTCCACTCCACTCCACTCCACTCCCTCCCTCCACTCCACGCCACGCCACTCCACTCCACTCCACTCCACTCCACTCCGGTCCACTCCGGTCCACTCCGGTCCACTCCACTCTAGTCTATACTCTGCTCTACTCTACCCTCTACTCTACTCTGCTCTGCTCTGCTCTGCTCTGCTCTGCTTTGCTCTGCTCTGCTCTGCTCTGCTCTGCTCTGCTCTGCTCTGCTCTGCTCTGCTCTGCTCTGCTCTGCTCTACTCCAGTCCACTCTACTCCACTTTACTCCAGTCTACTCCACTCCACTCTAGTCTATACTCTACTCTACTCTCTACTCTACTCTACTCTACTCTACTCTACTCTACTCTACTCTACTCTACTCCACTCCCTCCCTCCACTCCCTCCCTCCACTCCACTCCCTCCACTCCACTCCCGTCCACTCCGCTCTGGTCCACTCCACTCTGGTCCACTCCACACTTCTCCACTTTACTTGGCACGAAATTTATTTATTACTATACCCGTTTTAGTGGTTTTATTTTTTTTTTATTGTCAGGAAACTCGTCGTCCCCTAATAGAAAGAATACCGACGATCTAGTTGTGATTCAAAAAGCTGATTTGGAAAACCACAATAAAGAAGGTGGTCTCTGGGTTGTTATCCATGGAAAAGTCTTTGATTTGCAGGAATTTAAAGATCAAGTACGTAGTTTTAAATTACTAGTAACGCACAATCACCACAAAAATCACGAACAAAAACTCATAACAAAAGAAATGAAAACATGTATGTTGGTATTTTTTTTGTATCAAAGACTGATAACAGAGCGCGAGGTATTATTTGCCTGCAGCTTGTGCTTACATCATTTCGATAGTTATTCTTAAATCCTTTATGTAAAAATGTCTGAAGAAAAGCAGCAAGCACATGGTATTTCGTTAATTAAAATTATTTCATAATTTTATTGTTCAGAATCTTTCATTTAAGAAATACCTAATGGGTTTCCATGTTTGGATAGCCTGATCCAAACACGAGGGATGTTGCGAGACTTTCGAAAAGCGTAAAAAAACACGAGCCGCCAGGCGAGTGTTTTTTAGCTTTAGAAAGTCGAGCAACATCCCGAGTGTTTGGATCAGGCTATCCAAACATGGAAACCCATTAGGTATTTCTTTTATAAAATGACCGACAATAAAATAACAGATTTTGTGAAAAAAAATAGTGATAGGAATACATATTCTCCCGAAATTCATCAAACTACCAATCACGTTTCGCCTATTTTCCCCCAGACGCATAAACAACCAATCACATTTCGCCTTGTAACGTCTTGGTGACGAGCTGCAGGGCGAGCGAAACGAGAAAGAAAGTAATCCGAAAATTATTTTGCCGACAAATTCAACATTAAAGATGGGAATGTCAATAAAGAAGTGAACTCTGGCCATCGAAAACAGCGAATATTATTAGGAAAACGCTTAAACATTGCTAGAATCAACCGCCTCAGCGTCGGGCTCGTGGTTTTAGAGCAAATACAAGAAAAATATTCTTGGCCGTAAAAAGCCGCTGAAAGTGAAGCTTCCGAAAAAATATTTTCATCGCCAGATTTGGATTTTATGTCGAGAGCTCTTGGGTATTTTACTTCATATCGACAAAGTCTTTTTCTTTTACCAAGTGAGTTCATCAGCCAAGGAAATGAAAGGTATTTGTACAGCATGTTATTCTGTTTTAAGATCGTTTTCAAAACGTGTACTTTCCAAATCACGTTGTATTGTTTACCATATTAAAGTACGAACTACCGTATATTTTAGCAAGTTCAGCTTGGCTCTTGAACACAACAGGGCCGCAAAACAATTCCATGCTTGGTTATAGTTCTCTCACAGTATATAAACATAGTGTTGTTGTTTTTTACTGCCTGAAAAAGACTCGAAGACGGTGGGGTTTTTTAACTTTAAGATTCGTTCAGGAAATTATTTGTTTGCTTGTAATTCGACATTTAGTTCTTCGCCGTCGCTTATTTAAAACTTTTCCCTGTTGAAGCCCTTATGCACATACCTGTAGTTACCAATACTATTTTAGTAATTACAATGCTATTTTATTTGTGTCATGCAGTACAAAAAAAATTAGATTAAAGTCTATAAAAGGCGTCGCTCAAAATTGCTTGCAAATTTCCGTGTTTGGATAGCCTGATCCAAACATGGGTATTGACCAATCAGCGCTTGCGTAGCATACATGTTATTTTATAATGATGATTCCTAGTTTCCCTTTATTTATTTGTGTTTAATTCTACTTCAAATCAAAAAATACTTATCATAACTTGATTGCTCATGCGGGTGTTGCTGGCACAGTAGTTAGCGCACGTGCCTTTCACCCCTGCGAGTTCGATTCCTGACCTCAGCAGTTATCTGATTGAAAATTTCACCTTGGCCGCATGTGACTCTACGTGACATATGCACTCATACATTTGACGTGATTCTATCAAACGCCACAGGTTCCCTTCGGGTTCTCCGGCTTCCTCCTGTAGTAACACTGGACCAATGAGGGATGGCCGTTAGTGGACCTCTAGGGATAACAGTTTAGATATAACTGATTAAAGAAATACCAAATGGTTTTCCGTGTTTGGATACTCTGATCCAAACACGCGGGAAATTGCGAGACTGGAGAAAACGTAACAAAACACGAGCCGTAGGCGAGCGTTTTTAGCTTTTCGAAAGTCGAGCAATTTCCCAAGTGTTTGGATGAGAGTATCCAAACACGGAAAAAAACATTTGGTGTTTCTTTTACAAAATAATCGCAAGTGAATATGATATACTGTCCGACATTTTCAAAAAATCGTTTTGGTGGGAATTGTCCGTGCTTGGATACTCTGATCCAAACACGGCAATTGACCAATCAGGGCTCGCGTAGTATACATGTTATTTTATAAAGAGTTATCCAGTATAAATTAATTATGCTACAAAAATGTGTCAACCGGAGATGACGAATTTGGAGTACCAAGATGGTCGCCACAAGACTTAATGTTAATAGAAACTAATGTAGCGTTGAAAACATAACTTATCACGGTACAGAAGGAGCGAGCTTTGAGAAGAGAAAACAAGGTATATTTGATGCGGATGTTTACACGAACTATAGTGCTGGAAAGGTGTACGACTTTAGTTGTAAATTCGTTAATACTGTTTATTATTCAATTTTCGTAAACTTGCGTTCTTATTGGTCGATTTGTACCACGTGAGACCTTTTTATGTCATGACAACGCTTGCCCGTGCAATAATACCGTGCATGAAATTATTTATTGCACGGCAACAACTTGAAGATGGCTGAAAGCGGAAAGTTTGTTGAGTTGAGCATCGAGGAGATTCAAAACATTGTCGCTGAAGCCACGCCAAAAAACACTAAGAGAGCAACTGCCTCGGCTGTTTCCGTGTTTAAATGTAAGCCTGTGTTTATTCTTTAGTAAAGTCTGATTCGCAAAACTGATTCGTATGTTTTCTTGATATATTTTAATTTTGACATTGAACCTTTTTCGCAAGTGTTTACTTTAGCGTTTACTCAAATTGAATATTAAAACGTTTAAAGCACTCATTGTTCGTGTGTTATCGGGATTTACATCCACTCGTTCACGGACAAGGAACTCGAAATTTAATACTGCACTCGGCTTCGCCTCGTGCAGTGTTAAATTTCTCTTTCCTTGTTCGCGAACTCGTGGATGTAAATCCCGATAACACACTCCAAGAGTGCTTTAATCCTTAAATATCATTTACCTATTTTTTTGAATTTAATATTTCGTTGAAAATCTTATTTGTTTTTGCAATTTTGTCCAATAGTGTACTTGGTTTGCTTTTATCCTGTGTATCGCGAATTGCTGGATTAGTTTTCTCTATCTATAAACCTGGAATACATACACCGTATTCATAAAGTTAGCCATCAATTTTTATTTTTATATGCATTTGAATTAGGTTTTCCAGCCCCGTTCTTGTGTTTATAATTGAAAGAACCTTTACACAAGAACGAGGCTGGAAAGACTAATTTAAATGCATATAGAAGAACATAAATTGGCGGCCATCTTTATGAATACGGTATATTACCACTGATGTGTATTACGTGTAGATGTTACTTCGCAAAGTACGCCGGACCTGCATGGAGTGCCATTATGGCCGCTCGTAGATTCAAAATGTTTACTGTTGACCATAAGGAATGAGCAATCCAGTTGAGATCATTGGTTCTACCGGTGAAATAATTTGTGTCTGAATGCATACGCTGTTTTTCAAAATCAAAAAGAATCTTAAGCTTTCCTCATGATTTATATATGTATTTCTTTCTTATTAAATACATCAGGCACCTTGCGGGAAAGAGCTCCTTTCTAGATATGCAGGTATGTTGTTATTGTAGCTATGCTATAATTATGCTGTAAAACCGTCCAGTATAGCTAAAACGCTAATTCGACCTAATAGTGTGTTTAAGTTGTTAGACTAAGTCGCTAAATACAGAAATGGTCTCTATATTGGTCAATGTATGAATATTGATCTTTTTCAGTGAATAGATTTTCTTGCTAGTCTGTCGGGTTATATCGTCTGTTCATCCATCCATCCATCCATCCATCTATCCATCTCATTCATCATTTATTCATTTCATTTATTCCATTCATCCATAATATACCTTTTCGATAATTACGTCACGCTTCATGAAAACGAGGCTCCAGGGCCAAGTTTCGCAATTTTGATTATCATAGTAATCCCGCCATATTTGTTTATGGAAGAAGATGGCTAATAACGTCGAAACTACATATGGTAGCAATACATCGTGTATGTATGTTGTTAGGCATTTCATAAGAGTTTCTGTGTTGTGTGTAACTTTTTAAAATGTCCAAACTGTTCGCACCATTGCTCGTCTAGTGCAACCTCGTTCCCAGGGCCCTTATCTCCGCTCGCTGCGAAAAGTACCCTGGCATGGGCTGGTCACGTGTCACCCAGATTCTGGGTGATAGCAAAAGATAATTTAATTGGGGGGGGGGGGTGATGGGAGGGGATTAGGTAATTTAGAGGAGAGACGACAGTCACAATTGAGAAATATATGAATTACCTACTTGGTCAAGATATGTTCAAGAGCATTGTCCACAATAGTCTCTTTCAGTTTCTTCTTCCAAAACAACAAAGCAGGCAGCACATGGAAGATTAAGGACTTTCCATAGCCCGTCGATAGAACAGCAAGTAAGTCTCTACCCAAGAACAAACTTTCCAAGCAAATCACCTGTTTTGGTCGTAAAACTTTGTCCCAGTATGGACTATTTATAATAGCTAAATTAAGACACGAAACGAAGGTATATTAAACACTTCGAAGACTTCAACATGGCGTCTGGTCGAGCGTAACAATAAGCACATTAATAGGACCCCTCCCACAATGATATTTTTTGTTCAGTATCTTCTATTTGATATAGTTGTGCGTTATGTATTTTAAAAACAATATCCGAAATTCTACAACAGTTGTGAGAAGTCCATTATTATTACTTGACGAGCAATGGTGTGAACATTTTGGACATTTTAAAAAGTTAAACACAACACAGAAACTACTATACATCAAATGAAAGTTTATGAAATGCCTAACAACATACGCGTACACCATGTATTTCTACCACATGTAGTTTGGACGTTATGAACAAGTGTGGCGGGATTACTTATGACAAACTTGGTCCTGGAGCCTCGTTTTCATGAAGCGTGACGTAATTATCGAAAAGGTCTATTTATTAATTCCATTTATTCCATTCATCCATAATTTATTTATTCCATTTAATCCATTCGTCCACTCACTCGCCCACTCACTCACTCACTCACTCGCTCACTCACTCACTCACTCACTCACTCACTCACTCACTCACTCACTCACTCACTCACTCACTCACTCACTCACTCACTCACTCACTCACTCACTCACTCACTCATTTATTTATTGACTGACTGACTGATACGTATTGTGTATTATGTGACACCTTGTACCATATATATATTTGATTACTGTATTGCGGTGTTTTATTTGTATTCACCACAATTTCAGCCAAAGATGCAACTGATGCATTTGAAGCCGCCAATCATTCCCGCGAGGCAAGCGAAATGATGCAAGCTTTTTGTGTTGGGATTTATATGGAGGTATTTAAAAATATGGTCCACTTGTACTTTAAATAATAGTCAACAAATAAATTTACAACGCGAGGAATCTGATGTAGTTTATGCTACTTCGTCTTAAAACTTTTTTGTACTGTACTGTACTGTACTGTACTGCACTGCACTGCACTGCACTGCACTGCACTGCACTGCACTGCACTGCACTGCACTGCACTGCACTGCACTGCACTGCACTGCACTGCACTGCAGTGTACTGTACTGTACTGTACTGTACTGTACTGTACTGTACTGTACTGTACTGTACTGTACTGTACTGTACTGTACTGTACTGTACTGTACAGTGCAGTACAGTCAACGTGTAGAGTAAAAACTGTCTGTTTGTCGGAGTTGCTCTGTCTCTTTTAGTTCGCGAAAAGCGGTATAAAATTGCAACATCAACAAATACTCGTACCGAATTAGTAAACTAGTTAGAATAAAAGCTGTCCACTATTTGAGCCACCACAATAGGAGCATTTAATTAAACAGGAGAAAATAAGTCGCGACTGAATTAAGACGCGCCCTCTTTAAGTCACGAACACACTCCTATTAACGGTCAATTTCTAATAAGTCGCGACTTATTTTATACGGACCTATACGAGTGCGTCCGTGACTTAAATAGGACGTGTCTTAATTAAGTCGCGACTTATTTTCTCCCGTTTAAATGGCCCTAATGATCACAGTTGTTTGTACTTCTTTCAGTCTGAAGAACGCAGAAAAAGCGATGAAACCCCGTCCCTGTTAGCACCGTTACTGGACACAGAGCGATCCTTAGCATTTCTGCTTGGTCATCATGCCTACTTACTGTGTCAGGGAACTCCAGTAACAACTGAAGAAGAAGATTGTGATCAGTGGCTGACCAGTGACTTCTTTGCTGGAGGTTTGGAAACATGTAATATCATCTCGGTAGGACAAGACAAAAACGATTGGTAATGTATCCCGCTAACTTTACGTTATTTATAATTATTACAGTTGGTTTCAGGCGGCTTTTGACGGAACTGTGTAGAGAAGTTCGTTCCGAAGTTCGCAAGTTTGTTTTGACCTTCGCATTTGATTGGCTACTAAGTTGCTAGTAACCAATCAAATGCCTAGTGCAATACGAACTTCGGAACGAACTTCTAAACATTTCTGTCAAAAGTAACCTGAAACCGACTGTAACAGGCGTTGATTATTCAAATATTCAGCGATATTTTCAGAATGTTTTGAGTGTCGGGTAGATATCAATCTCGTACCCAGAGTCTGCGGCATTTTTGTCCAGCGACAGTTTTCCACTTGAGATTTTTTTCGCGCGAATCGACATTTTTCTTTTGTCTTATGAGCTCTCGCCTGGTTCTGTTTTGACGTATTACCCCAAACAACACGCGAATAATCCATTAGAGAAAGCACTAAACAGTTACAGTAAGCAAGATGAGCTGGTAGTGGGAGATGGTGTCTTATTCTTCCAAAAATTCCAAGGCGTTGTGATATCTTTTTGCAAAGAATATATACATGATGTGTCCAGTTTAGAGATTGATCGAAATTAATTCCAAGTAAACGTTTTTGTGTGACGGATTCAATACAAAAGTCATTGAGATTGATAACTTTTGAGATGTTCCTAGAAGATGCAATAACTATTGCTTTAGTTTTACTTTGGTTGATAACCATTTTGTTGTCTTCACTCCACTTTACAATGGGGACGAGTTCGCGAGAGACTTTTTCTTGAACTTCATCCAAACTTTCTCCAGACACATATTGTGTTGAGTCATCAGCGTACAGTTCAATGTCAGTTGTGTTGAGATGTAAAGGTAGACCGTTCATATATAATACAAATAAGAGTGGACCCAATATTGAACCTTGTGGAACACCAGAGGTGATTTTAGCTTTGTTTGAAATTTGCCCATCAAGTTGTACTTGGATCTCTCTGTTGCTGAGATACGAATGAAACCACGAGATAGTATTGGTTTCCAGACTATATAGACTTAACTTCACTAAAAGGATAGAATGATCAACAACATCGAAAGCTTCCGTAATATAAACCCTTTAGATATTGGATAGATGATGCGAAAAGAGGTGATAAGTTATTTTACAGTTTTTGATTTAGTCCGTTCGTTTCCGAGATATCTACTTCCAAACAGCCCAATTTTGCACTTCCGGCGTGAAATTGCCGAGAAATTGTTTTCAATGCTTTAAGGGCCTGGACACCAGGAACCGACGCCACTCACTCACTCACTGACCTTTGATTACCAAAAAGTGTGTCCTAACTGTATAAGCTTGTGAGTTTTTTGGTAAAAATACCAATTATAAATATATACATATCATTTTTGGCAACTCTTTCGTCTAAAGGTCTATGTTTTCCATGTTGTGTGAAATCTAATCGTTCCTGACTCCCAGGCCCCTGTTAAGAATAATGAAGCGCGGCTTTTTCGTTCAATTGGCTATCTTTAGATTGAAATATTTCGGGAAATAATGGACCAAATCGAAAACTGTAAAATAACTTATCAGCTCTTTTCGCATCCTCTATCAACTAAACTAAAAACTGTGCAGGGTTTATATCCACTTTAACATTCGTCTGAAAATATTTCTGAGCCCCAGATAGGGACCGAGCGTGCAATCCTCTAATGACCGCGGGTATATAGACGCTCTAACCACTGAGCTACCGAGGCTCGGATGGAGATCCGTCACCAAGTCATATAAATATAAGTTTTATGTCGCATGAATTAAAAGTTACGCTTTAATAATTACATTTTTTCAATCTCTTCATAACTTTAAACATCCGTAATATTTCACGTTCAATAACCCTTTCTCGCATAGATGGATTTTTCCTTTGACGAGTAAAATTGTTTGGCGTTAACCAGAGTAAAATACAGAAATCCTGAGAGTCGAATGCCGCCCAGAAAGAGCTAACAGTATTATCATTAAGGTCCGTTTACACAGGCGGTTTTTGCTGTGATTTTTCTCATTCTGTCCCATGCGATTGAATGGATGTCTCACGATCGTTGACCTTTTTAATAAGTATAGAATACGTAATTTTCACCTTTGACGTCAATTTCTTTTCAACTTTTCTTTTCAATTCTTTTCAATTTCGTTTATTGTCTTAGCTTTTGTATATTTTCAATAGAATTCAAAAGACTGAAAATGACGTCAAGTGCGGAAAATGACGTACTCTGCACTTATTAAAAGGTTCTATATATAGCTTTGTACAAATGTCCAACGCATTCGTAAGTCGATCCATTCGATCGCATCAGTCAGGAGGAGCAAAAATCTCACAGCAAAAATTGCCTGTGCAAACGAGCCTTTAAAGGGTATTGGCAATAAAAAATAAGTTTGTCTCATTTGAAAGAACTCGTCAAATGGTATAAGAAGACCTTTTACAATATTTCCGTATTTGTTTTGGTTTTGGAAATATTTCGACCAAAGACAGCGTGCTGTTCGCCATCTTGTTGTAATATTGGGTCTAATTAACTAGGAAATTGGTGACGTCACAAGCAGGGTAAACCTGATGAAACTACTCCGTGGGTGACCAAATTTCCTTGGAAGGCTTTTTAAATGTGGGTCAATTTAAAATGGAAACAGCGCAACAAAAAATCGAGTTTCTAGCTCATAATGTCATTAGGTTGCAAGATAAAAATTTCACTTTACCCTGCTTATGTCGTCACATGCATAATTTTGCATATCAAAAATAATTCCAAGATGGCGGACAGCACGCTGACTTTAGTCAAAATATTTCCAAAACCAAAACAGATACGGAAAAATTGTAAAAGGTCTTCTTATACCATTTGACGAGTTCTTTCAAATGAGATAAACTTAATTTTTATTGCCAATACCCTTTAAGGTCTTACTATTTTTTGTTTTTATCTTGCAGTGGACAGAAAAGCTTTCAAAAAAACTTAAAGCACGCTCGTCAGTACAGCCCGCAAATATCACATTCCGATACAGTGAGAACTTTTATAACCAACCTTTCGGAAAACTTCAAAGATAATAGTGTCGAGAAATTCCTATCCTTGATGAAGCGTTGCTGTCATATGAAGAGAATCATAATGCCCATCGAGTTTGCCGCTGACCACCCTGTGGAACAGTTTGGACGATTGTTTCTTGCCTGTCTGTTGAAACACCACGAACTGGGTAAGTATTGTTATGGCGTATTTGTAGTTACGTAGGGCACGAAAGATAAGGTTAACGTACCCAGATATAAACGGAGAGAAGTGCTGTGGAAAACTTCAAAACAAATGTAATTCTAAATGGTGATACGAGGTACTCCTAAAAACACATATAATATATCTTGTCATTCTTTTAACTAATTGATAAAAAAGTATTTTGCGTTCGCTTTCTCAAAGACAAATGTTTATAAAAGGCGTTTGGTTGTAAGCTCCCCCGTATTTAAATGACAAATTTCACATTTTTGGTATTACAGAATCAAAACTCTTTAGAATATACTAACTTTTACTTCCGATGCTTAACTGTCTTGTAACCAAGCTCAAAGATAGCGTACAGATATAAAGTAATTTTTAACCAAACATTTTGTTTGCTAAAGTTTCAAAATTAAACACTCGGATCCAGACCTCCCTCGGTGTTGGTCTAACCTGTTTAAAGGAACACGTTTGCGCATGCGTGAATTCGCTAGAATAAACATCAAGAGAAGCCGTGGCGACAACAACCAGACAGCGAAGACTAAGTAAGGCTCGACTATTCATTTGTGTTTTAACAAAAGGGTAAAGAAAATTACGATGGGGTAATTTCAGAATATGTTACAATATTGACAAAGAATTAAGCCATGCACAAATTATCAACCTTATCTTTTCGGTATTAATGCTTATAATTTTAACTTTTGTGTCGGACTCTCGGGCCAGTCCAAATATTTCAGTGTTTTCCCGCTATTTTTCTTAGGACGAGCTCGGACGTCGCGCATGCGCAAAACGTTTGGCAGCGGTGTTGTTTAAAGGGCTTATATGCATATAGCTTTTCCATATCTCACTTCGTTCTTTAGATATTGAGATTTGTGCGATATGCAAATAACATCACTTGAAAACAGCAAAACGTAACCTATAGGGTATATAAAGACAGTGAATTAAATTTAATATTCTTTGTGTTGTAGTTCCTATGGCACTCTCACTTATTGAACATGAGGATCTTGATAAGCTACCAGAAGGAGAGCTTTCCTCATCGACTGAGCACGGCTTTTTCCCAGCATCCCTTGTCCAAGTCTTGAGAGTTACGCATCAAGCTAAATGTAATTTGATAAAGGTAATTCTTTTTCAGCATTCGTTCACGGGAACTTATAAATGAACGTATTATTTTACTGACGCTCTTATATTGTCGCAAAATTCTCTGAAATTACAGAGAAGAGCTTGTAACGAATCCCCTGTTCGTATAGAGTATAAAGTATAAATCATAAACTGCAGATTGTCCGCAATCACGTTACATCGCGGATACCACCTTGGTTGATTTTCAAAACTCGTATCTTTAGGACGTGCCCGCACAAAGAAAATTATTTCTTTCTCGCCTGCTGTTTGCGTATTTAGTGTTCTCTGAATTTTGGGTATACATTTTAGTTGCATAAACTCTTGTCGCAAAAATATAAACTTCGGTTAAAAAACTATTTATCGGTATGATACACCTACATGCATGCAGGCTGCAAAATACTATGAATATTAGATAATTATAGGTTACCTCTTCCACGGGGACAAGAGAATGGGGGTCGTTATCATTAACTTTATTTCAGTGTCTAATGTTCTTTCCGACTCGAAGGATCTACTAATCGTGAACATTAGCTAAGATCGATTAAGCTATAGCTGATTTGGGTGAGGGAAGAAAGCCATCCAAGCACAGGAGAGAACTAACAGCTCTACTCACATGAGTCCCGGACAGACAGTCACCCACAACCAGGTTTAAGTTCCGTTCTCAGCGATAAAAGGCATGCAGCACAGATTAACAACACAAGCCATCCGTGGATTTTGAGATTGCCTATAGCTCACTCTTTTCGCTCGTAGAATTAGAGTTACCTTTTATTATATACTTCGTCATCGTATAGAATAGCACTTGCTGGTGATAAGCCTTACTCGTGTAAGGAAGAAAATAATAGTAAAAGGCATAGAGGGAGGATAAGGGGAGGGCTAAAAGAGGGGTGTGAAGCTAATCAGGCACTGACAGTATATGCAATGTAGCTCCAGTTCATGACGTGTAAAATTGTCTGACGTTAGACGCAGTAAAATACAGTAGCGTCGAGGGGGGAGGGGTGTAAGCGGGGTAATTACCCCCTGGCCCGGGGCGAATAAAGGCCCATAACATTTTAGTCCAAGAAATTTATTATTGCTGTATATATAAGTAGACCTGAGAAAAGTAAAACTTACAGGTTTCTGGCAAATAGTAGCCTAGGTTAATTCAAGTTGCGAAAAGTTATAATATTACTCCTAATTTTCAATAATGTTATTCTATTTCTGATGCAAAGATTGGCATCTACAATCATTGACAAAATTGTTGTAACAAAAGCAACATTAACATGTTTTGCATCACTCCGCCTACATTCCTCGACCCCCCCCCCCCCTCCCCCTAAACAATGTTGTATCACCACAAAACATTCGTGATTTGTTCTCTATAGGTTCTCATCACATTTCCGTTGATGGGAAGCCAACATTGAATAGGGGGGATGGGGGGATATAAAAACATTGTGAAATGTCTTACTTTGGTGCACATGTTCCAACTCATTTTGTCAATGATTGTCTGAGTTTTTTATGCAAAATTTTACGATTATTTTCAAGAGAAAAACAAATTTTAACTAAATAATTTCATCAAATATTACTTAGAATACGTGAAAATGAAGCACCTAATTGTTTTAATGAAGTATATTTTATAATATATTATACAAATTATGCATTTCAATTGATTTTCGTCATAATTCAGAAATCATAACTTGGCGAGTTGCGAACACGCGTTTACGTAACGGCATTTGGTAACTATATTTTTGTCTATTACCTTGTATTTTACATAGTGCAAATTGCGAGAAATGGCTTACGCCATGCCCTCCTTTACTTTTATTATTCATGGTCAGGATGAGGTCGCAGTATTCCCTTAAAAATTATCTCCAAAGTGTCATGGCGTACGCTATAACACCTTTTCTCATATTACACTGCCATTGTGACACCCATGACTGTGTCTTCGTAGGAAGTGCACCCCTGTGGTTCATGTTTCGCACGACTTATATTAGATATTGTGCTATAACTTCCTATATTTTCTATTTTGTTTTTTCTATTTTAGTTTTTTCAAAACCATCATGTTAATCCTTATGATGTAGCGTTTCATATGAGTACACTTTACCATGGGTATACGATTATTTTTCATACACTTTACCACACTTTACCACACTTTACCACAGCGGTGTTTATAAATTAAATTAAGTATCCTATTATTATACACTGTTTGTGGTAAAGTGTGGTAAAGTGTGGTAAAGTGTATGAAAAATTATGATTTTGCCATGGTAAAGTGAATTAATATGATATAGTTCGATTTAACAAAGCTTGTTTAACCGTAAATTTTTAATAAAATGTATTTGTTACCATCAAAAACACTGATATAAAGTGACGGGTAACTGGATATGATATACGACACTATCGTTACTAAACACGGTCTTTGAAACTCACATACAGTCTTTGAAATTCGGGTTATTTGTTATCACTAATTCTTAAATTGTAGTTTACATTAAATACAAATTATTATGACCATGTATAACATTGAATTGCTGTTTTGCACAACATGTGTTGATAATATTGATACGATTTAATTAGTAAGTGAGTTCAGTATTTTGTTCGTCGACCCTTAGTTTTCACAATATGCTTTAGTCTTTTAGGCATACGGAATATTGTCTTATCAATGTACTCTTTAGACGTTGACCAAATATTGTATTTAACTGCACTGCAGAACTCATCCCATGTCTGATGTGTGATGTTATTCTTTCTCACTTGGGCTTCAATGCGCTTTCTAACAACATGGAATATATTCTCAATCGGGTTAAGGTCTGGCGATCTTGGTGGAATGGCTTGCACGCTAATGCCGTGGTCTGCCAAACATGTTCTTGCTTTTGAAGACGTTTGTGAAGGGTCGTTGTCCATCACAAATATTTTCTCGTCTGTTTCACCTTTTCCAGCTATTTCGAACAAATTTGGAAAATGTCGTGTTATAAATTGCGCGAAAAATTTTCCGTTCATCTTTTCGTATGGCTCGGCTAAAATTACTCCTTTCCCATATGATATGGCGACAATGAGAATGAGATGCAATCGTTGCCTCCGGCCAGATCTTTACTTCCTTTCGTTCTTACTACGAGACCCTGGCTTCTTTTTCGCCAAACTCTGTTCTTTGGTTTCATCGCATCACTCATCGGGTTTCCTTTGTAGATGAAGGATACTCCGTCCAAATAAAATGCCACGTCTTTCGTCCAATAATCGGCATTTTTTGCACACATTGCCCTTGCAAATGTACGTCGTTGCTTTAGATCTTTTGCAGTAAGGATCCCCTTTCTACGATTTTTTGAAATTGGCGGATTTTCGCAATAGCTCGTTTAAGTTTCCGTTTATCACGCGCTGTCATAACCTGAGGTCTGCCAACTTTTTCCCCCGGCTGCTTTCTTTCCTTTTTTCCCTTTCAATTTCTTCTGCATGTAGAAGTCGCAAAACACTTGTTCTCGACATTTTCGTCTTGTAGGCAATCTTTGCAAGAGAGTATCCCCCTTGCTGAGCCAACACAAGTGCGTGTGCGCATTGCAAGGCCGCAAGTCGTCCTTTGAACACCATTTTTGAAAGAACTCGTTGTGACGTCATTTAATATATCCAATATAATCAATTTTGATAATTTTAAAGAGGAATACTAGCACTTTATTTGTAATAGCAGTTTCTTAACATTATCGCATACATTTAGTTACATTTTAAATGTTAAACGTTAATACAAAGATACCATCATTTTCAGACATGTCTGAGTTTTTTATGCAAAATTTTACGATTATTTTCAAGAGAAAAACAAATTTTAACTAAATAACTTCATCAAATATTACTTAGAATACGTGAAAATGAAGCACCTAATTGTTTTAATGAAGTATATTTTATAATATATTATACAAATTATGCATTTCAATTGATTTTCGTCATAATTCAGAAATCATAACTTGGCGAGTTGCGAACACGCGTTTACGTAACGGCATTTGGTAACTATATTTTTGTCTATTACCTTGTATTTTACATAGTGCAAATTGCGAGAAATGGCTTACGCCATGCCCTCCTTTACTTTTATTATTCATGGTCAGGATGAGGTCGCAGTATTCCCTTAAAAATTATCTCCAAAGTGTCATGGCGTACGCTATAACACCTTTTCTCATATTACACTGCCATTGTGACACCCATGACTGTGTCTTCGTAGGAAGTGCACCCCTGTGGTTCATGTTTCGCACGACTTATATTAGATATTGTGCTATAACTTCCTATATTTTCTATTTTGTTTTTTCTATTTTAGTTTTTTCAAAACCATCATGTTAATCCTTATGATGTAGCGTTTCATATGAGTACACTTTACCATGGGTATACGATTATTTTTCATACACTTTACCACACTTTACCACACTTTACCACAGCGGTGTTTATAAATTAAATTAAGTATCCTATTATTATACACTGTTTGTGGTAAAGTGTGGTAAAGTGTGGTAAAGTGTATGAAAAATTATGATTTTGCCATGGTAAAGTGAATTAATATGATATAGTTCGATTTAACAAAGCTTGTTTAACCGTAAATTTTTAATAAAATGTATTTGTTACCATCAAAAACACTGATATAAAGTGACGGGTAACTGGATATGATATACGACACTATCGTTACTAAACACGGTCTTTGAAACTCACATACAGTCTTTGAAATTCGGGTTATTTGTTATCACTAATTCTTAAATTGTAGTTTACATTAAATACAAATTATTATGACCATGTATAACATTGAATTGCTGTTTTGCACAACATGTGTTGATAATATTGATACGATTTAATTAGTAAGTGAGTTCAGTATTTTGTTCGTCGACCCTTAGTTTTCACAATATGCTTTAGTCTTTTAGGCATACGGAATATTGTCTTATCAATGTACTCTTTAGACGTTGACCAAATATTGTATTTAACTGCACTGCAGAACTCATCCCATGTCTGATGTGTGATGTTATTCTTTCTCACTTGGGCTTCAATGCGCTTTCTAACAACATGGAATATATTCTCAATCGGGTTAAGGTCTGGCGATCTTGGTGGAATGGCTTGCACGCTAATGCCGTGGTCTGCCAAACATGTTCTTGCTTTTGAAGACGTTTGTGAAGGGTCGTTGTCCATCACAAATATTTTCTCGTCTGTTTCACCTTTTCCAGCTATTTCGAACAAATTTGGAAAATGTCGTGTTATAAATTGCGCGAAAAATTTTCCGTTCATCTTTTCGTATGGCTCGGCTAAAATTACTCCTTTCCCATATGATATGGCGACAATGAGAATGAGATGCAATCGTTGCCTCCGGCCAGATCTTTACTTCCTTTCGTTCTTACTACGAGACCCTGGCTTCTTTTTCGCCAAACTCTGTTCTTTGGTTTCATCGCATCACTCATCGGGTTTCCTTTGTAGATGAAGGATACTCCGTCCAAATAAAATGCCACGTCTTTCGTCCAATAATCGGCATTTTTTGCACACATTGCCCTTGCAAATGTACGTCGTTGCTTTAGATCTTTTGCAGTAAGGATCCCCTTTCTACGATTTTTTGAAATTGGCGGATTTTCGCAATAGCTCGTTTAAGTTTCCGTTTATCACGCGCTGTCATAACCTGAGGTCTGCCAACTTTTTCCCCCGGCTGCTTTCTTTCCTTTTTTCCCTTTCAATTTCTTCTGCATGTAGAAGTCGCAAAACACTTGTTCTCGACATTTTCGTCTTGTAGGCAATCTTTGCAAGAGAGTATCCCCCTTGCTGAGCCAACACAAGTGCGTGTGCGCATTGCAAGGCCGCAAGTCGTCCTTTGAACACCATTTTTGAAAGAACTCGTTGTGACGTCATTTAATATATCCAATATAATCAATTTTGATAATTTTAAAGAGGAATGCTAGCACTTTATTTGTAAGAGCAGTTTCTTAACATTATCGCATACATTTAGTTAAATTTTAAATGTTAAACGTTAATACAAAGATACCATCATTTTCAGACTGTCTGAGTTTTTTATGCAAAATTTTACGATTATTTTCAAGAGAAAAACAAATTTTAACTAAATAATTTCATCAAATATTACTTAGAATACGTGAAAATGAAGCACCTAATTGTTTTAATGAAGTATATTTTATAATATATTATACAAATTATGCATTTCAATTGATTTTCGTCATAATTCAGAAATCATAACTTGGCGAGTTGCGAACACGCGTTTACGTAACGGCATTTGGTAACTATATTTTTGTCTATTACCTTGTATTTTACATAGTGCAAATTGCGAGAAATGGCTTACGCCATGCCCTCCTTTACTTTTATTATTCATGGTCAGGATGAGGTCGCAGTATTCCCTTAAAAATTATCTCCAAAGTGTCATGGCGTACGCTATAACACCTTTTCTCATATTACACTGCCATTGTGACACCCATGACTGTGTCTTCGTAGGAAGTGCACCCCTGTGGTTCATGTTTCGCACGACTTATATTAGATATTGTGCTATAACTTCCTATATTTTCTATTTTGTTTTTTCTATTTTAGTTTTTTCAAAACCATCATGTTAATCCTTATGATGTAGCGTTTCATATGAGTACACTTTACCATGGGTATACGATTATTTTTCATACACTTTACCACACTTTACCACACTTTACCACAGCGGTGTTTATAAATTAAATTAAGTATCCTATTATTATACACTGTTTGTGGTAAAGTGTGGTAAAGTGTGGTAAAGTGTATGAAAAATTATGATTTTGCCATGGTAAAGTGAATTAATATGATATAGTTCGATTTAACAAAGCTTGTTTAACCGTAAATTTTTAATAAAATGTATTTGTTACCATCAAAAACACTGATATAAAGTGACGGGTAACTGGATATGATATACGACACTATCGTTACTAAACACGGTCTTTGAAACTCACATACAGTCTTTGAAATTCGGGTTATTTGTTATCACTAATTCTTAAATTGTAGTTTACATTAAATACAAATTATTATGACCATGTATAACATTGAATTGCTGTTTTGCACAACATGTGTTGATAATATTGATACGATTTAATTAGTAAGTGAGTTCAGTATTTTGTTCGTCGACCCTTAGTTTTCACAATATGCTTTAGTCTTTTAGGCATACGGAATATTGTCTTATCAATGTACTCTTTAGACGTTGACCAAATATTGTATTTAACTGCACTGCAGAACTCATCCCATGTCTGATGTGTGATGTTATTCTTTCTCACTTGGGCTTCAATGCGCTTTCTAACAACATGGAATATATTCTCAATCGGGTTAAGGTCTGGCGATCTTGGTGGAATGGCTTGCACGCTAATGCCGTGGTCTGCCAAACATGTTCTTGCTTTTGAAGACGTTTGTGAAGGGTCGTTGTCCATCACAAATATTTTCTCGTCTGTTTCACCTTTTCCAGCTATTTCGAACAAATTTGGAAAATGTCGTGTTATAAATTGCGCGAAAAATTTTCCGTTCATCTTTTCGTATGGCTCGGCTAAAATTACTCCTTTCCCATATGATATGGCGACAATGAGAATGAGATGCAATCGTTGCCTCCGGCCAGATCTTTACTTCCTTTCGTTCTTACTACGAGACCCTGGCTTCTTTTTCGCCAAACTCTGTTCTTTGGTTTCATCGCATCACTCATCGGGTTTCCTTTGTAGATGAAGGATACTCCGTCCAAATAAAATGCCACGTCTTTCGTCCAATAATCGGCATTTTTTGCACACATTGCCCTTGCAAATGTACGTCGTTGCTTTAGATCTTTTGCAGTAAGGATCCCCTTTCTACGATTTTTTGAAATTGGCGGATTTTCGCAATAGCTCGTTTAAGTTTCCGTTTATCACGCGCTGTCATAACCTGAGGTCTGCCAACTTTTTCCCCCGGCTGCTTTCTTTCCTTTTTTTCCCTTTC
This sequence comes from Corallium rubrum, assembly GCA_964035015.1. NCBI lineage: Eukaryota > Metazoa > Cnidaria > Anthozoa > Scleralcyonacea > Coralliidae > Corallium > Corallium rubrum. Next base: position 47,863,628 of record OZ035997.1, read on the forward strand.
AATTTCTTCTGCATGTAGAAGTCGCAAAACACTTGTTCTCGACATTTTCGTCTTGTAGGCAATCTTTGCAAGAGAGTATCCCCCTTGCTGAGCCAACACAAGTGCGTGTGCGCATTGCAAGGCCGCAAGTCGTCCTTTGAACACCATTTTTGAAAGAACTCGTTGTGACGTCATTTAATATATCCAATATAATCAATTTTGATAATTTTAAAGAGGAATGCTAGCACTTTATTTGTAAGAGCAGTTTCTTAACATTATCGCATACATTTAGTTAAATTTTAAATGTTAAACGTTAATACAAAGATACCATCATTTTCAGACAATCATTGACAAAATTGTTGTAACAAAAGCAACATTAACATGTTTTGCATCACTCCGCCTATTTGTTCTCTATAGGTTCTCATCACATTTCCGTTGATGGGAAGCCAACATTGAATAGGGGGGATGGGGGGGATATAAAAACATTGTGAAATGTCTTACTTTGGTGCACATGTTCCAACTCATTTTGTCAATGATTGTAGAATATTCGATAATAATGGTATTAAAACGTTGATTTCGGTTGGGGGGGGGGGGGGGGGGAGGGGCTCCAACGTTTGACGCAGGGCACATCCCGGCTCTCGGCGGTCCTGGTAAAATATATAAGACATAAAAGTCACATCTGGAGAGAGTTAATAATGAGAATCTTTATTTTTTCTTTATAAGGCGCACCAAGAGTCATTTAGATCGTACGAAGAGGTGTGCGCACCCGCATTAGAAAGATGCCATTTTCTTCTGCAAGTACTTCGTCCTGCGGTGTCTGGGGAACTGGCGGCCCTTTCCAAGTTAAAATTGTTGAACATGATTCCACGCTGGAAACGAATAGTATCCCAAATGATTGAGGAGAGTCGGAAATCAAAGGAAGGTGAAAAAGGTAGCCTGGGACGAGAAACGCAAGAACTCGAAAGAGAAGAGGATCTGAGTGTTGAACGTGTTGCCTATAGACTATCACTTATTGAGGAACCAAAACAAGAACAGGAGGTAATTGCTTAGTTTTTTATATATGGTGTATGTAGATTAGAACCCAGGGTATAAAAACTCATGTTGTCCGACTATTTAGAATTACAAGTTACACTTATTAAAAGGTTTTATTAATATATGGCTTTGTCAGGTGAGCGACCTTAACGTGATTTTCCTGCAATCTGATTGGTTCTTGAGTGGAATATTAAACAAGTCAAGCTACGTCCCTGATTGGCTAACACGAGTGCAATTTTAATGTGATACAGTGTAGAAAAACAAAATGCAGTGCAAATTACATCATATTACATCTAGTATTTAAAAGCATTCTGATTTGCTAATGGTGTTAAATAACAATTTTTTTCGATTTTAAGGCTTCGTCGACAGTACCTACGGCGATTCTATCAAGTTTGAAGAAATTCAAGTGGCTGCGTGAACGAATGAAAAATGTTTCATCTGCTACAGTTTTAATGAATCATATCAAAGATTTTGTGTTACGTGAGGAAAAGATTGACCTTGAAAAGATTACGAATGCCATGCACTGTCAGGTAATCTATAAATTATGTAATAATCAACTTGGTTTTCTAGGTGTCTTTACAGGTAATAAATAGTAGGTTAATTAAGTGACAAAGGAACACAGTACTTAGACGCAGCGCATGTCCTTTCTTATATAATTGTCAATATAGATGTTTGTACTATATATGGATCTAGTCGTGTCATGCATATTTTGGTACAGCCGCTGACACACCATCAGATCAACTCAACACCACAGGTCCGCAGTGGCACAACATACCACAACACACCACACCACACCACACCACACCACACCACACCACACCACACCACACCACACCACACCACACCACGACACATCACACACACCACACCACACCACACCACACCACACCACAACACACCACAATACACTACAATACACCACAATACACTACAACACGACAATACACCACAATACACCACGACACGACACGACACAACACAACACAACACAACACAACACAACACAACACAACACAACACACACACCACACCACACCATGACATGACACGACACAACACGACACTGTACTGCACTCACAGACAAATTTTCCTTGAAATTAAAAAAAAAACAACAATTAAATTGTGGTGATGTTGACAGAACGAGGCAAACAAGCTTGCATTTATTTTGCGTTAAAATATTTCTCAAAGACCTTTCCACAAGACGGCGATGTGTGAAGAAATTTAACCGAAGGAAACTTGAGAAATGGCAGGAAAGAAAAATATTTAATAAATACTGTTAGATTTTGAAACGGTAAATAGGAACAAGAAAGTACTAACAAGAATGTTACTAATCTTACTGGAGAATTTTATGAACACGTGAAGTTTACAGGGGGCAGGCTTCTTTTAAACATTGTACAAAGGCACGTGTGGATTTTAACCCTTTTAACCCTAGCAGCGTCCCAATGACGGGTAATCGTCTGGCGTTAGCCAGAGTAAAATACTAAAAGGGAGTTCAGGGTTGAGAGAGGGTTAATTGAGATAGGTTTTAACCCTTTCAACCCTATAGTCATCCTCGTTCCCAGGGCCCTTATCTCCGCTCTCCGCTCCCCGCTCGCTGCGAAAAGTACCCTGGTATGGGCTGGTCACGTGTCACCCAGATTCTGGGTGATAGCAAAAAATAATTTAATGGGAGGGGATGGTAGGGGATTAGGGAATTTAGAGGAGAGACGACAATCACAATTGAGAAAATATATGAATCACCAAATTGGTCAAGAGCATTGTCCACAATAGTCTCTTTCAGTTTCTTCTTCCAAAACAAGAAAGCAGGCAGCACATGGAAGTTTAAGGACTTTCCATAGCCCGTCGATAGAACAGCAAGTAAGTCTCTACCCAAGAACAGACTTTCCAAGCAAATCACCTGTTTTGGTCGTAAAACTTTGTCCCAGTATGGACTATTTATAATAGCAAAATTAAGGCACGAAACGAAGGTATATTAAACACTTCGAAGACTTCAACACGGCGTCTGGTCGAGCGTAACAATAAATACATTAATAGGACCCCTCCCACAATGATATTTTTTGGTCAGCGACACGTGACCAGCCCATGCCAGGGTACTTTTCGCAGCGAGCGGGGAGCGGAGATAAGGACCCTGGGAACGAGGTTGCCCTATAGTCGCCTCCCAATGACGAGTAAAATCGTCTGGCGTTATCCAGAGTAAAATACTACAAGGGAGTTCAGAGTTGAGAGTGTTAAGAACATTAAAAATGTACCTGAGATATCGTCTTTTTTACGTGAAGTCCAAAGTTATAAACCTTATATCTTTTTTCTATAGGTCAAAAGAGCGCGACTTCGCCTCGAGGGAACCCAGTGTCTATTGTCACTAATAAACAAAGATTTTATTGCTTCAGTTCGATACGCAATTTTATGTGGTTGGCAAGGATTGACTCTTAATTTTTCAAAACGTCGGTAAGTAGAATTAAGCACTGGCCGTAGGTATCCTAGAATACCCCTGTATTACCCCTGTAATACAGGGGTATTCCAGGCTGTGCACAGGCTATAGGTATTCTTTCTTTTCTCATTTGGTCATTTCGATCTATCTTTTACTTGGTCGTTCTTTGTTTAGTGCTCCAGTTCCTAGAAACCTATCAGATGTGAAGTTGATCCCGCCTTACGATCAAGTGGTATTGGATAATGCTTTCACTAAGATTGATCAGTGGTCCATCAACATGCTAAGAGATGCTGTTTTAGAAGCAAGCGATGCTTTCAGAAAGGCTCAGTTCCACCTGCCTAGGACAAGCGATAAAAGAACTCGAATGGATATATCTTTAGGCAGCTTGCCTTGTGCACGTTTCTTGCTGGCTTCGCTTGGTATACTGACCGTAGAACATGCCGCTGGTGGTGTGAGTTTGTTGTTGAATTCAGGTGTCCTGGCTCTGACACAGGTACAAGATTGTTTTTGAATGCTTTGTCTAGTCAAGTAAAAGGAGTAGCGCTTATTATTGTTTGTCCGTGGAATATGGATAAATAAATATAAACACAGACATAGAGACATAGACACAGACACAGACACAGACACAGACACAGACACAGACACAGACACAGACACAGACACAGACACAGACACAGGCACAGGCACAGGCACAGGCACAGGCACAGGCACAGGCACAGGCACAGACATAGACATAGACACATGCATAGATATAGACATAGACACATAGACGCACATATACGCATTTAGACACATAGACACATATAACGATATATAGAAATATAGAGATATATAGATATAGATAAGAAAAGACATATAGACATAAACCTATAATCCTATATATAAACTATTGCAAAGCAAGACTTTAATTATAGAAAGTAATATAATAGTTGGAAAATAAAAACACTGTTTGAATATTCTGGATTTACGCGCCTTGTAATCGGGAGGATCTAAACAAAAGCAATTTGCTATTATTATTAGACGATACTCAGACTGGCAGGACCATCTGATGAAAAGAAAGAAGACGAAGAAAGTATGGCGGCAGCCATTATTGACGAGAATAAGAAACCACGCAAACCTCCGCCTTTACCTCCAGTTGGACCTGAAATGGCAAGAATGATGAAGGTTTCGACCAAAGTAGTTCGAGGACCCGACTGGAAATGGGGAGATCAAGTAGGGGAAATTTTATCTTAAACTATATTAAAATTAATTTCATAAAGGAAAATCGAAAGAAAGTGTTTGGAACTGGGAGGGAAAATGCCATCAACTTTCGAAAGCATTGCTACAAGATCGATTTTTAATGAAACTATTGATTCATTCGCGAACTTTTCCCAAACATTCCTATGTGTTTTTCCGCGATCTATAATTACAGTCAAGCATAATAATAAGATGTTACTCCGAGTGACGAACCATACCAGACAAGTAGAGAAAACTCTACGTGGCCTGGCTGGGATTCGAACCCGCGACCTTCGGTTTACTAGTTCGATGCTCTACCAACTGAGTTACAGGTCAAGTTGGGAGCTGAAGGTCGAATGATGGTACTTAGGCTATTTGATATTTCGAAACAGACTAGATTCTTCAATATCTAGACAACAGTCTTCATACATGACGATTTCGAATGGTTATTGTGGGACAGTGAACTCGGGTGGAGAATAATAATAAGATTCTCCACCCGAGCTATTAGTTAGAGCTAAAATGACTAATCTGTATAATAGGCGTCTACAGGACATAGCAATCTTCATGTTCAAAGCAAAAAATAAACTGTTACCAAGGAACATTTTAGATATATTTATAGATAACGGCAATAATTATAATCTAAGGAATGCGGACTTTACTTACCAAGGATTAATACAACAAGGTTTGGTAAACATTCTATACGATATTATGGACCATTTTTATGGAGTAAACTACCTTCTACGACAAGAAATTACACGATGTTTACACCTTTTAAGAATAATATAAGAAAACAGAATTTGACAGAAATTGTAGACAGGGCATGCCCACCAAGTTGTCTCCTTTGTAATATGTGATTATTATTTATCTATTCTATCATCTTTTCTTATTTTTCTTTTCGTAAATCTGCACTATAAATGTATATATATACAGTATATATATACAGTATATATATACAGTATATATATATATATATATATATATATATATATATATATATATATATATATATATATATACATATATACACACACACATTTATACAGTGCAGATTTACGAAAAGAAAAATAAGAAAAGATATATATATATATATATATATATAAACATATATTTATTTATCATAGTTAGGTGTCCCCGATTAGTACACCACTTGTGGTGCGCTAGAAGATAGACACATTAATAAAGTTGTTGACTTCTTGACTTGACTTGAGTTCACTGTCCTACAATAATCATTCGAAACAGTCAAGCATATTTGACTTTGCCTATAGTATTTCCGCCCTGCTTTACTGTATTTGAAAAGCGGAAGAATCTTCTTGTGCTTGATAAATTTTGTAGAGTTTATGATATAGTGGTAAGTTGAACCGTTCATAACTGGAAGCTATATATGGAAAAAGATTGCCACCTTTCAGGATTGGGGCGTGTAGGGCTGGTAATCTTCCTTGTAAAAATTTTCAACCGTTATACAGAAAGATAAATTATAAAACCATTCCTGTGCGACAAGATCGACAGGAAAGAATTGTCGCACTGTATTTCGAACTGAAAACAGGGGAACTGAAAACGGAAACGATGTTTCCACAATTTGCTATGGTAATTATACACTTGTAATTAGCCCATAGAAATAATATACCTAGAATGCGGGCTCCTATCTCCTGTCAGTCAAAAAATTGTCGTCACAAAATGGCGGATTTATAAGGGCAAAAGGAACTCGCCCTAGGACTTTTTTACAGTTTTTGACACGGCCGCGGTTGACCGGTGTGGAGTGGACGATGGATGTTTTTAGCACTGAATTTCTTTGTTTTTTACGCCGGGAAATTTACTGGATTAGTGAATTTAACGATAAAGGCATGTGAAGTGCAATAACCTTCGCCAAAACATTTCGAACATCAAACTCTGGATGTAGAAATGGCGACGATAGCGGCCTTTTAATACGAATGGTTTTAGTGTTTTTACTGTTTTACATTATATTTGAATGATTCCCACTTGTCCATTTATACTGAATGTGGGTGGAGGATTAATCCAGGAGACAGTAAGTGTTTTGTTCTTTTTTATCCAATCTAATAGGGATTTCTAGCTGGTGATTTTTGAAATATAAAATATGTTTATGCACCTGTCATACTTTTTATACATCAGTCTTTTCGACATCTATTTATATTGACATTTTAAATCCGTGTTTTTCTTAAGATTTTCTCCTAGTTTCCATTATGTATTTGATTAGTTTCTTTTCTTTTTCGTTTTTCTGAGTTTCAAGTTTAGCATGAGCCTATCTTTTTGTTGCTTTTTGTAATTGTGGTGAATTGATTGAAATATAATTTTGAACTTATAGTTTTTAGTACGTTTAATAAAGCAAGTGTCTTGCAAATTGTTTTATTTTATGCTGTGTATGTGGCTGATTTGTTGTCATGCATGTATCCAATTTATCCCTATGAAACGTCCTCCAATTCTTTATTTTGAGAGGCGATCATTGTTGTATATTTATCCCACCCCTTTGCAAAATTCAAAATGGCGGATCTATAAGGGCAAAATAAAATTTAATTTGGACACCTGTCACGTGACAGAGCACGCATTCTAGGTCTATTATTTCTATGGATTAGCCCCTTATAAGTGTATAATTACCATAGCAAGTTGTGCAAACATCGTTTCCGGTTTCGTAAGTTTCCTATCTGTCTAAACTAAACTGAACTTAACCAAACCAAACCAAACCAGACCAAACCAAACCAAACAGGCTTTATAACTCAATTTGATCTTATAGGACGGGGTTCCACCTGGCGAAGGCCGTGTTATTGGTGAACTTGGTGAAGACGGATGGGTAAGAATACAGTGGGATACAGGATGTACTAACTCATATCGTATGGGAAAAGAAGGCAAATATGATTTACAATTAGCTGGTCCGCTTCCAATTCCTGATACAAGTGATGAAGAAGATGAGGAACTAAAAGGTAAGTAAGGAAAGAGAAGGAAAAATGAAGTGAAGGGGACCGGAGGAAACGTGACGTGACGTGAGGCCACTTGACGTGGGCGAGGCGAAGCGAAGTGAAGTGAAGTGAAGCGAAGCGAAGCGAGGCGAGGCGAGGCGAGGCGAGGCGAGGCGAGGCGAGGCGAGGCGAGGCGAGGCGAGGCGAGGCGAGGTGAGGTGAGGTGAGGTGAGGTGAGGTGAGGTGAAGTGAAGTGAAGTGAAGTCAGGTGAAGTGAGGAGGTGAGGTGAGTGTCTGGTTAAGTGCAAAACGGCGCATTTATGCTATATAGCCATTTTACTACCCCACCCTTTCTCCCACCACCAACTCGTTTAACTTGTTGCCGTATCGGTATCCGTATGAACCTGTACAGACTGATTTATCGTGATCTTTTTTCTCGTTAACTGTAGGTGATATTAAAAAAGACAAAGTGCGAAAGCTTAATGATGGTCGTTTATCTGCTCATCCTACAGTTCTTATTCGTCGTGCTACTTTGAGTCTTTTACGTTGTTTGGTTATTTCCACTGGTATCCATGCTGACGATATTCCTATGACAGCATTGAAAACAGTTGCTGGTCTTCTTCATACTATTTTAGATAAAGGAAGCGTAGGTATGCTTGAAGTGCATGTTTGTATTTTTTAACTGGGGATTTAGATATTGGACAGTTTTCACTAACATGCATTCTGCTACGAGAACAATTATCTATGTATCATTCACAAGTGCATGTTAAGCCTGGTTTTCATATATCGTAATTCATCGCTGATCATCGCCGATGCTCACGTTTGCGACGATCGGGGATTGTCCCCGATAATCGGCGAGGGTGTTAGACAATCGCCGACGATCGCCAATCATCTGGGATGATTATTACGTCGCCAGAAAAATGTGACATTCGCGATTACGCAAGACTCAATTCGGCTCAGATATGAAGGAATACATTACTAGCGAAGTAATAGCCAAAATCACGAAATCATAATTTATTACTTCCCTAAATATATATTTGAAGATGTCTAGGTCTGGGATGATTCCCCAATATATGTTACACCAAGCTAGCTAGGAGTTGACAAACCTGACCATGAATTTCATATATATATTTTTACGAAAATAACGCGAACACTCGCGTTTCAATCAATCTGAGATACTACATTATAAACAAGCGAAAACACTGTACTACCAGTTTGTATTTTGGATATTAGGACAAAAGTTACATTGTTTTCCCAAAATGTCTACCACTCACCACTCTAACGAAGAGACAGTATATATATATTTCCTTCGAAATTTATATCTCAGAGTGAACTATCACAATCGTCCATCAAAACACGCCAAATCCCATAAATTTGCCTGTGTTCGGAACATCATAACTTTTGCTACAATGCTCCATTTCCCCCAAAAAATCATATAATGCAGTCAGCGGCTTGCCATAAAAAAAGCGCCAAACTTGAAGATTTTCGCGAAGAATTACAGGCTCATAGGTATGTCTGCAATTAATAACTGCACTATTGAAGTTCAGAAAGAATTGGAAATGTTATTTTCTCATTTCCCCCTTGGATATGTTCTTACGCAGGGGAATGGGGCTCCTTTACTGACGTTAAGTGTACCGTACAAAACTTTACTGGCATGCATTGAACTCTCTAGACTTTCGTTTATGTGCATATAGTTAATTGTCTCTTTGAAACTAAATCTGATGCATCCAGATCGTGACCGCATCTTCTTTTTCTAGTCGCCATGTTAGATTCTAAGATTGCGCATGCGTGCTGTCAAATAATGATCCGCCGCTGACAACTGCTGAATGTCACTTTTTTTCTGCTAATGAAATCTCGCGCCAAATTAGCTGCCACATTAACTGGAGAAAATGTAATATATATAATTAAGTCACACATGCCAAATTATGACGCTGGTTATTTAGAAGTTAGATTTTTCTTGTGCAACTTGCGCCGCCAAAATAAAATTTACGTGTTGTACTCGATCATGTCGCACGTTAATTTTTTCGCGCAACTTGCGTGGCACAACACAAAAAAATGTTTCGAGTTACAAATGATAATCCAACATGGCGAGGAACGTCCTACTCTTTTTAATAACTGTATTGGAAGGTAAACAATCGAAACGAGAGGGAAGTCGAGGGAAGCTTTGGTAACTTGATTCATTATTTCCAGCTTCACCTCGGCCTAACTTTCCAGCGTCTGCTATCTTTTAAACTCGCCTTGTAAACACACGTTGCAGTGACAACCTAATATGTTGCACATAATTTTGCCGGTGTAACTTGTAGAAATTTGTTGCAAAAGTAGCTACCAAACCAAGTTTTCGTGCAACTTGAAAATCTGAAAAATCAGCTGCGCGAGTGGATGCCACACGCTAAAAATTGTCGTGCGCCCCAAACCCCCTCTAGCGCTCCCACCCTCGCGAGATGCCTGCGGAGGAGGCTAGTGCAACTTAAAATTTATTTTTCGCAGATTAATCACATTTATTGTAATATGCAAATTTAATGCAAATTAGGGTAACATTTCTGAACTCACTAGAACAAAGACTTCCCCCTCCTAAGAAATTTGGACTATCCAATACTTTTCAAAACTCAAGAATAACACTAGGGTTGTGCAAGAAACTAGAACGAAGCACGAATCTACACTGAAACGTTTTAGAAAGGAAAATCTGGTTGCTTATAGCTTTTTCCTATCGAGCCACCTTAATTGTCATTGAATATTTTAGTTCGCTTTACGATACAATATGGCAAACAATGGATATATTTATTTAAATTGCATCAATAAATACCGAGTTGAGGATTTGTTTGAAACATCATAATTGGTGGGGTTTTTTTTTTTGCACATTTGTTTTGATAATAATTATTTAATTAATTTTTCAGGAACTGAACCTGAATTGATTTACACGGAACAAAATCGTGATTGGGCGAAGCTGGGGTTCATCCGTGGCATAACGCTAACTTCCTCTGCCTGTAAGGTTGTTAGTTCATCTCAGTGGATCGATTTATTTCTGCGTATAGTGGGCGGTAATCTTGGAGAAGCGAACTCATGTTGTCCTGCTGGAGCCGATGTGAAGTCGTTGCATGAATCAAAGTTGAGCTCACAGTTACCAAGACAGGTGATTGATAGATATTGATATTAAGAATTATATTTATAAAGTAATGTAAATAGCTCAAATGTGGAAAACTGCCGATATTTTAGCCGAATTTCCATATAAACATCCCGAATCTTAAATACCTTTATTTAAGGTCTTCGTATAGGTTTTCAGGGTCATTTGTGTAAAGCGCTCTCAATTCGTCAGAATGTATGCCACAAAAGTAAAATAAATATCGTTAGAAAGCTATAAATTTGTAGAATACAATGGTGTCGCGATGAACAAAAACCGTTAATAGTTGTGAATTTTGTAATTAAAACCAGAGGGCTTCACTCGGGGCGACTCAGTAAAAAGCTTTTTTTTTGTTCAAAATATTTTTTGGTAGTTTGATTCCGAGATAAATTTCCAGCAAAACGGTATCAGCGTTTTTTAATATGTCGCGAGTTTTGCCGATTTTATTGACGACTAAAGTTAAAAATGCTGTTCTTCGACCAACATTCGGACAATATAAGTCATAAATTCGAAATCAAGCAATAAATAAAAAAACCGGTGACACCGTTTTGCTGGACATTTACAGTCTCGGAATCGAACTGCGAAAAAAAAATTTGAACAAAATGAAACGCTTTGTTCTTAAGTCGCCCCGAGTGAAGCCCTCTGATTTTAATTAAAAAAAATCACAACTATTAACGGTTTGTGTTTATCACGACACCATTGTATTCTACAAATTCATAGCTTTCAAACGATAATTATTTTATTTTTGTGGCATAAATTCTGACGAATTGAGAGCGCTTTACAGAAATGGCCCTGAAAATCTTAACGAAGACCTTAACTCGAATCCTAACATAGTCCTAACCCTAGTCTCCCTAAACCTAATTCTAATAATATGGTCACAATAATGTGTTATTTTTTAGCATAACAGTTTTTTTAACTACCCGTAGTTTATGTGACGTCACTTCAGGAATTTATATGGAGTCAACCAATATTTTAGATAACAAAATACTGATATTTTGAGCCTTTCATAGCAGTAAATTATTTTATTTTCGTTTCCTTTGTATTTCACTATTTTCACGGATGTAGGGCTTTGACTCGAAACGTCAGAAACTTAATTAAAGTGCTAGTACTGATGTGCATGGATTCTATGTAATGTGAATAGTTGAATGCCAAAATATTTTTTGATTTAAACTTTTATTTAGTGTCATATTGAAGATTTGAATAAAAAACTATGATAAAATATAGAATATGCTTTTCAAATATGCCATTAACATGTGAATTAGGCAATATTTGTATAGGTATTGCATGGTTTCGAGTGCAATTTGGAAAGGAAATGCACGAGTGAGTTTTTCAAAGACTATCAAAATTGCACGAGTCCGAAGGACGAGTGCTATTTGAGGTCTTAGAAAAACTCACGAGTGCGTTTTTTTTTTCAAATTGCACGAGAAATCGTGCTATTACTTATTAATAATATACATGAAAAAATTTATCATAAAGAGAATCTTTCTAATGAAAATGCTTTGTTCAAATAACATACATGAAAAAAAATTAACAAGAAGAGCTTTTTTTCTAGTAAAACGTTATTTTTGTGCAAATTTAAAAAATTACAAAATTTGCACTGTATTTCATTTTTCTGCACTAAAGTACACTAAAATTGCACTCCTCTCGGCCAATTAGAATTGAGAATTTTTTTCATGTATATTATTATTGTTGTAACAAAACACTGTGTACGCAAATTATGCCTATACGTACAGACGTCATCCCATTTTGAAAATACGAACCTCAATATGAGAATAAATAAAAAAAGATGTTTTGGCATTCAACTATTCACGTTACATACAACGCATATCAGTAATGTCGTATTTGGGTTTATAAGCAAATTTAATGTATAGTTACAGTTTTCCGTATCTTTTAGGTTTTGGCGTTACGATTAATGCGAGTCGTTCTTCCAGCATGGGACGGAAATAGTCATTCAACTCAAATGTCAGAATTGATTGAAAAGCTTTTCTCTTTGCTTGGCCGAGTGTTGATGACTAGTACAGGGATGGTACCATTAAATGGTGGGTACTGTACTGAGAGTGGGGGGGATTCAGAACCTATGTAGACGTATAGTGTTATGGCGAGGGACTATAGTTATGACTTATGCCTGGTGGTAGAAAAAGGTTGTTTAGCTAGCTAGCAAAATTTTAAGTATGCAAAGACTGGGGAAAACACTTCGAGATTTGTATGGAGAAATAATTTCTACAAAAATAATAGCATCAGAATATTTTAAAACCCGACAATCAAATATAAACCTCAGACTATCTTAGCCCGTGCATTGGGATTTTATTGGGGATATAAGGACAGTTTTCATTCTCCTGTTCTTAATAATTTTAAGTACATATAGCAATATTATAAAGGATTTCTGCCGCAACCAGAAACTGTACATAAGTATAATAAGTATGCTGTACACAAGTCAAAATTTGAACATTAAATTTTTAACAACGTTCGAGTTTTATGGTTTATGATTATTGGTAATTGATTTTGAAAAAATATAACTCTGGGGTAAATAACGTTTCTCTATGTTAGTACTGCTTTCAGCTTAAAGTTGGTAAAGTACAGTTTGACTAGGTCCCAGCATAGTTAATTAATAGAAAATATACATGATTTGGAAGCTCAACAAAATCGTCTTATGTTTTTGTTCAGGTTTATGGAAATTTTTGCACTTTCACGGTTGCTGAACATATTGTGTTTTCTGTATAACGAAGCAATCATCCAATAGCAGCGTTTGTGTTCAATCACTCGACCGTAGTGTTTAAATATTAATAAACCTACCAGGTATAAATATCGAAAACAATGGTTAGAGCGTCTGGCTGGCATTCGGAAGGTTGTGGGTTCGAGTCTCGTCTGGAGCTCAGAGAAACCTCGTGTATAAGTTTTAAGTGTCCATTTGGCTGCTAAACTAGTTTTAAAACTATATAATTTTGTGCAATAAATTAGGTTGACAACTAATTTTCAAATTTGCTAAAATTTTAGTTACCATGCACGGTGCCTAAAATGGTCGCAACATAAAGGGTTGGGTAGGTTTATCTAAGCTTTTGTGCTCTAATGCGTAAATGCAGTTTATGTTGTTTGTTTTATATATGTGCAGGTAAAAAAAGAAAAGTGCAGAGCAGGAGATCAAAACCCAAAGCATCGCTTACAGCTTCTCACAGTAGCACTGTTGCTGAAGAACTGGTTGTTCTTCTTCGTCATCTTCATTCATTTAATTCCTGGAATCCTTTGATCAACGATTTTATCGGTACCAGATTAAATTCTGTCGCAGATACCGGATCTCAATCAAAGGTAAATATCATACTTCACGAGTTAACGCAGCTAAGATGTCATAGAAAATACGTGATTATTAGTTATTTATTGTGTTAGACATCATTTAGTGCAACATTACATTTCAAGAAACAGTAACTGCATGCAAGTTTTGTCAACATGACACTTTTTTAGAATAATTTTCTAACTTTAAAAGTGCTTATGCAACGAAGAATAAGTCTGTTCTATTTGAAAGAACACTTAAAATTATAGAGTAACATCTTTTGCAGTTTTTCGTTTCCTTGCTTAGTTCTTGAGATATTTCAGGTTGTTTTATCAAACCAAATTAATTCGAAGGAAGCATGCGGGTGTTTCGCCCAGAACACTAAACATGTAGATTATCAAGTGATTATGTTTGATAATAGCAAAGATATACGACGTCGTTCCATAAGTCATTATGCACGTGTGACGTCAAAATGTTTAATTTGCATATCAAACAAACTGAAATATATCAAGAACGAAGCAAGGAAACGAAAAACTGCAAGAGATGTTTATCTACCATTTTAAGTAGACTTAATTTTTGTTCCATAGGCACTTTAAGCAAAAAATTATGAGATCTTGTGATTGGTATAGTTGAGGACAGTGGGCTACGTGTGTCCACTCAATGAGGCAAAACAATCCACCGACCTCCTAAGTCCTATCGACATACATACATAATTTATTCAAGATGTAAAGAAAATATACAGTAAATATACAAGTACATCTTGAAAAGGAAATCGTGAGGTTAGCCCGACATTTAATAATTCCCAAACATAAACTTAAACATAAACATAATGGAGAGATAAAAGTCATAAAGAGTATTAATTAATTGGGAAATATCTAAATGTTCATTAATTTTCTAAGTCCACTCTTAAATTGAAAAAATAAATACTTATATAACAGTTACATTTCCCAGCTTTGAAGTACAGCGTATACTTGTGGTTTTCTCTATAGTACGACTGTCCTTGGTATACTCAAAAAAATTTATCAAAATTAAGACCCTTCACGCCAAAGATCGACTTATAGCATTCCACAAGTGATATGTACGTTTTTCAAATGTTGGCCATTTTAATATACTACAACGATTTTCGTACGACAATTCTCCACGTTTTGACGTAGGGCAAAACGCTAAACTCCACATTGAACCTAATGCGACAATATCCTTAACTAAGTACGGGCACCACCAAATTGGTGCTGCGTAATCAATAATAGGTCGTACAAGAGTTTTGTATAAGGTTGAGTTTGCCATGTGTAGTTCGTTTTGGGGTTTTCGGTAACAATGTCTTATGACATACGCAAGTGGACCATTGATAATGAAATCCATTGTTCTTATGCATACTTGACCATTTGCGTACGTCATAAGGTATTATGACGAACGTCCACCAAAAAAACGTCTGCTACATTGCACCAAGTTCGCAAACGTATCACATGCACTACATGTAATGCAATAATGTAATGCAATAATGTAATGCAATAATGTAATGCAATAATGTAATGCAATAATGTAATGCAATACAATACAATACAATAAATTTTATTTAAACACGATTGGAATTAAAGCATACAGCTTGTGGGGTATATATATATATATATATATATATATATATATATATATATATATATATATATATATGCATATATATATGCATATATGTATATGTATATATATATATATATATATATATATATATATATATATATATATATGTATATATATATATATATATATATATATATATATATATATATATACATACATATACATATATGCATATATATATATATATATATATGTAATGTTTACAACACGAGCGGCCGTGTTGTATTGAATTATACAATCACGAGCCGAAGGCGAGTGATTGTATATTCAATACAGCAAGGACGCGAGTGTTGTAAACAACTTGTGAAATGAATAAATAGTAAAAATCCCTTTGGGATAATCATATTGAGATGCTAATTAGTTACAAGCACTAGTGGTTTGTATGGGGTTTACAGGGGTATACATGTGACGTAATTTCTGAAATTGGATTGGCTGCAAAACTCATGAATTATTAATGAATTTCACAAAATATATATATATATATATATATATATATATATATATATATATATATATATATATATATATATATATAGTATATGGGCTATAAACTCAGTTGCACCCGATTATACTATGTCCATAGCTAGAGGAATATTTAATTTAGCTAGCAAAATTTAATAGTTAATACCGCGCAGACTATATATCAGATTCCCTTGAAATTGTTAGTGAATGCTCCCACTACGCTCCTCTGTGCATTAAAACAACAACAATGCCAACGAGTTTTTCACTTTATAAAGACTAGATTCTTATTATACATTGCAGATGAAATATCCTGTAGCACTTAACACATAAATTCTGTTTCTTTGTATAATTAACAATTATTCACCGAAGTCGAAGTGAATATCTACACTATTCACCGGCACTGAATAACAAGTTTAACATTCTTGTATTTTTCGGTATTTTCATGCGAGACACGGTCGCTAGCAATTTGGCGTGCTCGCTATTTGTCGACAAAACAGTTTTACAACTTTTGAATATATTAGTGGCTAGAAAATTGTAAAGAAACATACCTGTGGACACTCTTCTACGTAATTTTATTGACTTTTCTCGTTATTCTACGACATCAGACTTGTTTATCAACAAAATCTTCTGCTTCGGTAAACAAAGCAAAACTGGTCGCCATTTTGTTTTGCCCGCAGGTGAATAGTGCAGGATACCCGAGCTAGAGGAACCAATCAGATTGCGTGAAAAGCACTTCACCTGCGGGGTATATGCTAATAGTGTATATCTAAATTAATATACTTCAACATACTTTCCCTTACAGGACCTTACCCAGGATACAGAGCAGGCACCTGTAGAAGGAGGCATTATGGCTGCCCTTGCTGTGATTGGTGGAGTTGATAGTCGTCCCAGACTAGGAGGAATGGTTCAGCACAAGGAACATGGCGTCGGTACAGTGGCACGTATAGCCGCAAATGGTAAAATTACTATGCAGTGCCAGGGAAAGAACGAAACTCAGATTTGTCCCATATCTCACGTCAAGTCGGTAAGTACACAAAGAAGAATGACTTTTCTAAAAATTGACTTACCTAAAACAATCTTTCAAATCTTTACTAAGCTGAAAGACCAATACCTATGTATAACCATTAGATTATGAGTTCGAAATTTCTATGAGATAATAGTTGACGAGCTGGGGGCCCAAGTCAACAATATTCATAGAAATATAGAGCGAATAATCTAATTGTGTACCTCACTTCTTCGAGACTATTTAAAAAAACGAAGCGTAACATGATTGTTTCTCCATGAAAATCGAGGTTAAACAATCTTCCACTTCTCGGCGCCTCTATATGTATTGTTGCATAACTGCGTGAGTAGTGATACCCCCCACTCCAGACCCCAAAGGGATGCCGCCTCATTAAATATTCAATTTTTAATTATTCATTCTCCTGTGGGACCTCCTAACCCTAATCTCGTTACGTCATTATGTCTCATGCTCCTATAGGACCTCCTAACCCTAACTTCCCCCCTAACCCTAGCTGTCACTCAGCCCCCCGGTTTTCACTACGTCATACCGACTTATTATTTATTCATTCTCAGACTCCTTTGGGACGTAGTAACCCTAACTTTTCCCCCTAACCCTAGCTGTCACTCAACCCCCCGGTTTTCACTACGTCATACTGACTTAATATTTATTCATTCTCAGACTCCTTTAGGACCCTTTTAACCCTAACTTTTCCCCCCAACCCCAACTGTCACTCAATCCCCCGTTATTCACTACGTCATACCGACTTATTATTTATTCATTCTCAGACTCCTTTGGGACGTAGTAACCCTAACTTTCCCCCTAACCCTAGATGTTACTTAACCCCCCGTCATAACCGATAGCTCTCCGACTGATTTCCGAAGTTACGTAAAAGGTACTCGGCTTATATCCTTATAAGTAATAGTAATCACCTTTTCATTTAAACACTTTACCCTACTGACAGTCGACAGTTGTGGGACACGTAGACGTACAGAGCATGCGTACGATAAACTTTAACAAAATAGACGTTCTTTACAAGGAACTAAAGAGAAAGTGAGAGAGGCACTTTATATGTTTTATCTGAAACCTTGTCTCGATGAGTATAGAGAGTTTTGAGCAGCCGAAATGTCTGAATTGGCAGAGCTCGTATAGACTTAAATTAATAGCATATGATGAATATTATAGTAGAACCTAAATATTCAATCATCCTAGAATCATTGCTAGCTAAACCCTTCGTTTGTAAGTGAAGAAACCGTAAGAACTTGAGATTTTAGATGATTCGAAAAAGCCGTAGGAACAATTTTATGTGACGGTATATAAACGAAATATTATTTGGCGACAGGATGGCTCAGTGCACACGTAGGAGGTAGGAGCAGTGATATTTGCATATTTATCCTCAGTGCACGTGCAGGAGACAAAAGAAAAAACTCATTAGGGGTCATTAGGAGGATTAAGCGCTTGGGCAAGTTTGGACGACAAGAATAACAGGAGACACTGCGTTTAAAAAGATTTATTTCACTTTACAAATATGTCATTTATTTAAAACATTTTTCTAGGACTGTGATGCCGACTCCTTGTTATAGGATAAGGTTTGCTACTGAAATCATATCTAGGTACTCTCACTTTATAAGCAATATGAGGTTCATTCCTGGGAACCATTGAGATGCGAGGGTCTTCATCTTGACTATTATTGACTGTTGTTTCATGTGAATCTTCATCAGAAGAATTTTGATATTTATCATTTTCTTGACGACCATAGTCATCTGAGTCGGCTTCCGAAACTTCTTCGTCCGAGTCGTTTTCTCCTGAATCACTTTCATCTCCAGTTATCCATTTTCGCAAAGGTTTCGGCTTTAGGTATTCAACAGTCGGAGGAGGGTTTTAGGACTATAGTCTTAGTCTTACGGACTATAGTCTTAGTCTTTGTCTTAGTCTTAGGACTGTCTTAGGACTATAGTCTTAGTCTTAGGACTATATACTCTTTGGACTATATAGTCTTAGTCTTATAATCACCGCAGGGGTAATCCCCAAACACCCCCGGGGTACCCCAATCACCCATGGGGTAACCTCCAAACACCCCCGGGACACCCCATGGGGTAGCCCCCAATCACCCCCGGGGGTAACCCCCAAACACCCCCGGGGTACCCCCAAACACCCCTGGGGTAACCCCCAAAACACCCCCGGGGTACCCCCAATCACCCCTGGGGTAACCCCCAAACACCCCCGGGGTACCCCCAAACACCCCTGGGGTAACCCCCAAAACACCCCCGGGGTACCCCCAATCACCCCTGGGGTAACCCCCAAACACCCCCGGGGTACCCCCAATCACCCCTGGGGTCACCCCCAAACACCCCCGGGATACCCCAAACACCCCCGGGATACCCCAATCACCCCTGGGGTAACCCCCAAACACCCCCGGGGTACCCCCAAAACACCCCACGGGGTACCCCCAATCACCCCTGGGGTAACCCCCAAACACCCCCGGGGTACCCCCAATCACCCCAGGGGTAACACCAAACACCCCCTGGGGTACCCTCCTTCTCCTCTTCCCCCTCTTTCTTCTCCTCCTCCTCCTCCTCTAAGTCCTAAGACTTAGGACTATAGTCTTAGGACTATAGTCTTAGGACTTAGGACTATATAGTCTTAGGACTTAGAAAAGGAGGAGGAGGAGAAGAAAGAGGGGGAAGAGGAGGAGGAGGGTACCCCAGGGGGTGTTTGGTGTTACCCCTGGGGTGATTGGGGGTACCCCGGGGGTGTTTGGGGGTTACCCCAGGGGTGATTGGGGGTACCCCGTGGGGTGTTTTGGGGGTACCCCGGGGGTGTTTGGGGGTTACCCCAGGGGTGATTGGGGTATCCCGGGGGTGTTTGGGGTATCCCGGGGGTGTTTGGGGGTGACCCCAGGGGTGATTGGGGGTACCCCGGGGGTGTTTGGGGGTTACCCCAGGGGTGATTGGGGGTACCCCGGGGGTGTTTTGGGGGTTACCCCAGGGGTGTTTGGGGGTACCCCGGGGGTGTTTGGGGGTTACCCCAGGGGTGATTGGGGGTACCCCGGGGGTGTTTTGGGGGTTACCCCAGGGGTGTTTGGGGGTACCCCGGGGGTGTTTGGGGGTTACCCCCGGGGGTGATTGGGGGCTACCCCATGGGGTGTCCCGGGGTGTTTGGGGTTACCCCGGGGTGATTGGGGTATCCCGGGGTGTTTGGGGTTACCCCTGTGGTGATTGGGGGTACCCCGGGGGTGTTTGGGGGTTACCCCAGGGGTGATTGTGGGTACCCCGGGGTTCTTTTGGGGGCACCCCGGGGGTGTTTGGGGGATACCCCAGGGGTGATTGGGGTATCCCGGGGGTGTTTGGGGGTTACCCCAGGGGTGATTGGGGGTACCCCGGGGGTGTTTTGGGGGTACCCCGGGGGTGTTTTGGGGGTTACCCCAGGGGTGTTTGGGGGTACCCCGGGGGTGTTTGGGGGTTACCCCAGGGGTGATTGGGGGTACCCCGGGGGTGTTTTGGGGGTTACCCCAGGGGTGTTTGGGGGTACCCCGGGGGTGTTTGGGGGTTACCCCCGGGGGTGATTGGGGGCTACCCCATGGGGTGTCCCGGGGGTGTTTGGAGGTTACCCCATGGGTGATTGGGGTACCCCGGGGGTGTTTGGGGATTACCCCTGCGGTGATTATAAGACTAAGACTATATAGTCCAAAGAGTATATAGTCCTAAGACTAAGACTATAGTCCTAAGACAGTCCTAAGACTAAGACAAAGACTAAGACTATAGTCCGTAAGACTAAGACTATAGTCCTAAAACCCTCCTCCGACTGTTGAATACCTAAAGCCGAAACCTTTGCGAAAATGGATAACTGGAGATGAAAGTGATTCAGGAGAAAACGACTCGGACGAAGAAGTTTCGGAAGCCGACTCAGATGACTATGGTCGTCAAGAAAATGATAAATATCAAAATTCTTCTGATGAAGATTCACATGAAACAACAGTCAATAATAGTCAAGATGAAGACCCTCGCATCTCAATGGTTCCCAGGAATGAACCTCATATTGCTTATAAAGTGAGAGTACCTAGATATGATTTCAGTAGCAAACCTTATCCTATAACAAGGAGTCGGCATCACAGTCCTAGAAAAATGTTTTAAATAAATGACATATTTGTAAAGTGAAATAAATCTTTTTAAACGCAGTGTCTCCTGTTATTCTTGTCGTCCAAACTTGCCCAAGCGCTTAATCCTCCTAATGACCCCTAATGAGTTTTTTCTTTTGTCTCCTGCACGTGCACTGAGGATAAATATGCAAATATCACTGCTCCTACCTCCTACGTGTGCACTGAGCCATCCTGTCGCCAAATAATATTTCGTTTATATACCGTCACATAAAATTGTTCCTACGGCTTTTTCGAATCATCTAAAATCTCAAGTTCTTACGATTTCTTCACTTACAAACGAAGGGTTTAGCTAGCAATGATTCTAGGATGATTGAATATTTAGGTTCTACTATAATATTCATCATATGCTATTAATTTAAGTCTATACGAGCTCTGCCAATTCAGACATTTCGGCTGCTCAAAACTCTCTATACTCATCGAGACAAGGTTTCAGATAAAACATATAAAGTGCCTCTCTCACTTTCTCTTTAGTTCCTTGTAAAGAACGTCTATTTTGTTAAAGTTTATCGTACGCATGCTCTGTACGTCTACGTGTCCCACAACTGTCGACTGTCAGTAGGGTAAAGTGTTTAAATGAAAAGGTGATTACTATTACTTATAAGGATATAAGCCGAGTACCTTTTACGTAACTTCGGAAATCAGTCGGAGAGCTATCGGTTATGACGGGGGTTAAGTAACATCTAGGGTTAGGGGGAAAGTTAGGGTTACTACGTCCCAAAGGAGTCTGAGAATGAATAAATAATAAGTCGGTATGACGTAGTGAATAACGGGGGATTGAGTGACAGTTGGGGTTGGGGGGAAAAGTTAGGGTTAAAAGGGTCCTAAAGGAGTCTGAGAATGAATAAATATTAAGTCAGTATGACGTAGTGAAAACCGGGGGGTTGAGTGACAGCTAGGGTTAGGGGGGAAAAGTTAGGGTTACTACGTCCCAAAGGAGTCTGAGAATGAATAAATAATAAGTCGGTATGACGTAGTGAAAACCGGGGGGCTGAGTGACAGCTAGGGTTAGGGGGGAAGTTAGGGTTAGGAGGTCCTATAGGAGCATGAGACATAATGACGTAACGAGATTAGGGTTAGGAGGTCCCACAGGAGAATGAATAATTAAAAATTGAATATTTAATGAGGCGGCATCCCTTTGGGGTCTGGAGTGGGGGGTATCACTACTTGCGTGAGTTCTGGTAACTCTATTTCCCATTTGCTATTTATCGACGAGTAGATATCAGGTAGAGTAGCCAATCAGATTGCAGCATTTGCATAGTATACCAGTAAGTTTCTACTAATATGTATGCTTTCCGCGTGTTTCTAGGTTCCTGTGATTTCATTCAGTGTCGAGCGTCTTAATGTGTCTGGAAGTATGTTGAACATGTGGTCATCTCTTGTGCGGTTGACAGGAGAAGGCGTATTAACATCACAAGACACTAGTTCTTCACCTGCCTCTGGGGATGAGCTCAGTACTGAACAGTCAAACAGAGAAACTGCGCCGTCTACCCAAGGTAAAGTACGCTTTACTTTATTATATTTACTCTTGATAGTGTGAGTTAAATCAATCTTTGAAAAAGACAGAAAATTCTTTAAATAAAACTGAATTTGCGATGATGCTTAACTTCAAAATCCTATAATGGCATTAATATGCATGCGGGTTAGCCTCCTCCACAGGCATCTCCACATCATCATCAGGTAACCCAATAATTATAACAATTTGCATAGGTAACCCAATAATCATGACAATTGTATCTAACTTTGCACAAAACTAATGAAACCTAAACTTCTTATCCCACAAGGGATGCCTGCGGAGGAAACTACCTGCGCGTAATGTTATCGCAATACCAATTAATCGGTTGAATTATAGAAAATTTATCTCTTGTGTTGGACAATACATTTTGGACGTGTCAAGAATTAATTGAAGGTATTGTAGTCGGCAAAGCATATGACTATTATTATTGTGCTCAAATAATTTATAATTTTATACAATTTCGACGTATGTCACAGTTCGGTGTTATCCTCCAGATTTTGGCACTAGAAAACCAATGCACAATTTTCCCAATCGTTATATTACTGCGATAAAGGGTTTTTAAAGGAAGAATTAGTGACAAAATACCATTGTGTAAGCGACTGATTGTGGACTAGGTTTATTGTGGAGACACCAATTGTAGACTAAACTAACCTTACACTAGACTAAGAGGATACAGCAGGGCAAAACAGTGGTAAACTGCCGAGATTCTTGGTAACGAAATACTGACGTTTCGGGCGGAGACCATCTTAAAACGTTTTTTTTTATTTGTAACCAATCACATTGTTAATAATGAATTTGTTCCCATGCTCTTTTGTGATAGGGTTTTTGTTTGGAGTAGGTTATCTAAACCTTTCTGCCATTCAATCACACACCCGTTATATACTGATCACACTATTTCACCCACGGTCGGAAATCGCATAGAAAATCGGCCACTTTCATGGGGCAGTTCGCAGTCCACGTGCGTGCTGGCTCAAGTGAGTTCTGAGGACATTTGAAACTGACGAATTTGAGAAGGGTAATGGGTTCGTACATCGCAAAAATTCCACGAGTTGTCAACAAACCGTGTTCTATGGCAAGCCCAACCTTCGTGCTATGCGCTCGTGGAAGAATTGTGGTCGAGCGACGATTTTGAGCGGAGATGTTTGACTTTGAGCTCGGGGTGTCCTCGCTCCTGTCGGCCGTGTATTGATGACGTTTACGCGCAAGATAATTCGTTCTACGCATGCGTAGCTAATACGGGTCTGCCCTTATTTCGCGAGCCTCGACAGTCGCCATTTCCGATCGTGTAACGAGTTTTCGATCATCTCCTATCATTCTACTTCTAATTTTATCTAAACCAATCAGAGACCCTCTTGCTATATACCTACGTGATCACCCTAAAATCTCGGTATTTTACCACCTTTAGCTTTGTTTAAGTATAGACTAGATCAGTTGTGGACTAAAATGATTGTGAATTAGAAGACTACATTACACTAATTGTAGACAGGATTAAATTGTGGGTTAGACTAAATTCTGATGACTAAAGACATTTAACTTTTTGGTTTGGTCGTTTTTCACTGTTAATTTTAACCCAGCTCAAGCATACTTTTAGGTTGTGTTAATCAAATATGACTAATTCTTTGAACGTTTTCATGGCGATAATGTAATATAGATACGTTTTGTGGAAACACCACGTAAAATATTTAGCCAACAGCTTATTGTTATTGCTCTGATGAAGGCCTGAGCCAACAGGCCGAAAGCGTAACAAATAAATATTTTACGTGGTGTTTCCAAAAAACTTATCTATAAACAAATATTGTTGTTGTTTCATAGGAACTGCAGACGTGGTCGATGCCATGTTGTTGAGAAGACAGCAGATATGTCTCGGTTTACTAAAAGCCGTTCGCGTTCTCTTAAGTCCTCAAGATCATCTCAGAAAAATTATCCTCTCTTCCGAAACCGTTGGCACTGAAAGCAGTGGCTTATCCGATGAACGTACTTTGTTTCAACAACTGATGAAAACTGCCGTGAAACCGTCGCCTATTAAACCCATATTTGGTCGAGAGGAATTGGAAGTAAGAATATACATTTACATACATCTAACCGGTGCGGGTCAAAACGGTGCAAAACAGCCAATAGCCGTTACGTTTACAAAATACCAAAGCTAAAATGTGTGAAACGTTCATTTTAACCGGAGCAATTAGAAAATGCTTTTTAACTGGTGCAAGATGAAAACGGAACGCTTGACGGTGTCATGTGAACACAAATGCCGTCATGAACACTTTTGAAACCGATGTGAAAGTTCAAATACTTTGTGAATGTAACGAATTCTGCTGTTATACTTTTCTACTGGCAATTTGTGAACAGGTTATAAGATAATGAAAATGACAAGAGTAATTTTTAAAAAGGGTATTGGCAATGTAAATTAAGTTTGTCAAATTTGAAAGAACTCGTGAAATTGTAATGGAAGACTCTTCACAACTTTTCTGTATCATTCTTCGTTTTTGAGATATTTCAATTTGTTTGATATTTAAATGAGATGTCTCTGAATGTCTCTGACGTTATAAGAAGGGTAGAGCATTTTCATACAGTATCAAATTAGTTATGCCTTCACGATTGCCCATCGTGAAATGTTCAATTTGTGGACAAATAATTTAATTTCAACAGTAATTTAATAAACCCAATGTTATTTCAGGCTGCTGCTCTCTCAACCTGCCAGTACCTTGCTGCAGAGGCGTACAATCCAATCGTAGCTGAAGGAGATGGGACAAGTGGTCAGGCAAGCAGTCCTAACAGCAAGTGCGACAGTCCCCGCTCCAACAAGACTCCAGTCAGGAAAAAGAAAACTCCCTCGAAAACAGTTGTAATAAATCCTGTTGTCGTAAAGTGCGTGGAGATGGGCTTTCCTCGAGGTCACGTGGAATACGCCATGAAAGAGCTGAAAATGGAAAGTCCCCGACCGGAAATGGTCGTCGCTTGGTTACTGGATCATCCTGAAGTAAAGGTATATCAGTACAACTGTATTTCATATTATGTATCATAAAATAATCGGAAGTAAATGAGCGAAAACATGTGCTCTGATTATGGCTGCTGAGGCCAACAAGCATGCCATTATAACTCGATAACGGAACGGCTCACGGGGTACTTAAGATTTTGTAATAAAAGTTGCGTGCTGCGTAGGCAGTGTAGAAACAACAATCGAAATATAGTAAGGTTAGATATACTGCCGAAACAGAGAACGTAGGAGTCTAACGTTTCGAGCGAAGGCCCTTAGTCAGAGAGGAACGTAAAGAGTGTAAACAAACAACGAGCTTATAGGTAATAAAAGGTAATCATGGTAATAAGGTAATCATGGTAATAAGGTAATCATGCTAAAGGTAATCATGTGACCAAAAATAAGCCAATCAGATAAAAATGACAATAACAAACTGATGAGATGTGAAAAATTATCTAATCAAATCAAAATAACAATAACAATAACAAATCGATAATGAGATGTGAAAGACATTTGCTATTCATACCGTCGATGAGCAAGAAGGAGGGGGTGTAAAAAGAATAAGCTGAGAGTAAAAATAAATAAATAAATAAATAAATAAATAAAGTGAAAACGCCGTTTGTGTTCGTCCTTGCTAAACAGAAACAATGTCTTCAGAGGTGTTAAATAAAAGAAAAACGTTCGTTGAGTCCGTGAGGATGAATGGTACCAATTTTGAAAATGAGACGCTTTTCTAGTCTTTTGCGGCTGACATTACCGCCGGAAATGAGTTTGTTATTGTCATTTTTATCTGATTGGCTTAATTTTGGTCACATTATTAAACAAACAACGAGCTTATATACGAAAGGTACACTCTTTACGTTTCTCTCTGACGAAGGGCCTTCGCTCGAAACGTTAGACTCCTACGTTCTCTGTTTCGGCAGTATATCTACCTTACTATATTTCGATACTTAAGATTTTATCGTTTTTGACGAATCTGTTTTTTAGATTTTTTTTTAAAGTGGTTTAATTACAAAGGAAAGTCAAGGAATACTTGGATACGAGTTTAATGAAGTTATTAACACAGTAGAATTATTTATCTGCAACTTTACAATGTCTAGGAGGTGAAAAACTCTTTGACATTTATTTTGTTTTAGTGAACTCAGAGGAGCATGGTACGAGCATTCACCAAATATTTCTAGGGAATCCGACGTATAGCCTTTGAGCTATGAACTGTCAAAGTTTGCCATGGCTATTGGATTTCTGGAGAAGTTTTGGCTCTCAGTAACAATTCTTTATGACGCATACGGAAATAGAAAACTGCGCATAAGAACAATACGACGGCAATCTAAAGTTCAGTACCTAGCAAAAACCACGAATCCATTTACGATGTAGGGGGTTGGGCGAGGGGGGCGGGGGGCGGGCTTCCCCACCGGAAAATGTTTTAATTTATGGTTTCTGATATGGCATATCCTGCATTTTGAGAACACTTTTGTGTAAAATCTAAAAGCCACAAATCACCTTTTTTGTAGCGTATTCATTATTTTTAAGAAAATATTTAAAATTAATGTTAATAGTTAGGGGCTTGGATGCCTCCCCTGTCCTATAGGCCTTGGTGCGGCGCACCGTTTGCATAACCTTTTTGGAATGTAGCGCGTTAATTCGCCGTGTGTGCAATCTCATATTCTTTTCTTAGATTCCCGAGGTTGAAGAGACCGTTTCTGTCTCATCAGATGACGATGATGGTGATGGAAATTCAAGCAGTAGTCTTAGTGACAGCGAGACTGTCGTTGTGGAGCAGTTCAATGGTACTCCAGTTGTGTATAAAAATAAAAGTCATTTTCGCGACAATGAAGAGTACGCTAAGTATGTGAGAGATAAAATACAAATTGGAATGACCGTCAAGTGCTGCAGAAGTTACGAGGAAGTACACGAAGGCGACGTCGGCAAAGTTGTTAAGGTATGTGAGATGACAGTCATTGTTCAGATTTTGGGGGAGGTCAATTAGGGCTGGACGATTTGGGGTGTTAGTGGCACGGTGGTTATTAGCGTACGCGCCACGTACAATTTATATTCTAATTCACTCCCCGCTCAACCGAATATAAGTCATTTATTACTCGGGCTACCTGTGGTAGACCGAGTCCAGGTTTCGGCTCCGTTTTTACTCGGGCTACTGTGGTAGCCGAGTCTAGGTTTCGCGATTGTTGTTAGTGTTTTTGTTTTTTGGGGTCGCGATATTGCCCCAAGAGACTTTGCGAAACTGTAGGCATGACGTCACAGTTCAAATACTGATGTTTCATCATGGCGGATTTTCATGCAGGAGTAGCGAGTTTTTTCTTCTGACGCCTTTGGTTGTGTTGTTCGAAGTGAATTTGTGTTTTAATGATAAACACGCTCGCAATGCTTTTATACGATAGTAGACGTGGGTTGGTCCGCGATCTCGATAACCGTACGCTGAAAATGTGTAGTACTCTGTACTCGATCAAACTCTTACGAAAAGTCTCGATCAATGTGATTCTACGACAATTTACATGTGTTATTAATTAAATGGTACTGGAAAATGTTGCTCAGTGCTGTAAATCAAAGAACAAAGAAAGTTGATAAAGCCAACTTGCAAGTGAAAGGTAAACATGCTGTGTTTTACATCTTCATCGAAGTTGTCATTTAGCTGAACTGACTTGTGTCTGTGAATGCTGTATGTAAGCTTAAATGTATTAAGGTAACTGTATTAATATTTGTGGTTTGCTTTATTTGCTTGTATTGTTTATTATTGTACTGGTGTCTTGCACTAAAAGTCGATGTTATTAAACAGCTTATACATTACTTTCATCAAGTGTGTATTATTGTTTGGATACACCAATATGGCCTGACCATTCCAATGTTTTGGTACATGGCCACCATTTCATTGTTTTGGTACACCAGTATGGCCACCATTTCATTGTTTTGGTACACCAGTATGGCCACCATTTCATTGTTTTGGTACACCAGAATGGCCACCATTTCATTGTTTTGGCACACCAGAATGGCTGATTGGCCACTATTTCATTGTTTTGATACACCAGAATGGCAGATTGGCCACTATTTCGTTGTTTTGGTACACCAGATATTTAACACCCAAAGGAACTCGACATATGAACGCTGTGTGGAAATACGTTAACTACAGGCAATCGTGTTTTGTGTAGTGCGAATTGTGTTTTCTATCGGAGAATTAGATGGTGTTTTGACTGTTTTCTGTGACCAATGATGTTAACACTTTTATAGATATTAGCACTGCATGTGATGTGATTGCAGCTGCGAGTTTGCAGTAGCCCGAGTGAACGCCTGACCAGGCAGGCGTCTTGTTTAAGAAATAAAAAACGTGTCGCGTGCGATTATCGAGTTATAATGCACGAGAGATGCGTGTAAAGCACGAGGCGATAGTCGAGTGTTTTACTAGCTTCTCGAGTGCATTATAATTCGATAATCGCACAGCGACTAAGTTTTTTATTTCTTTTATAAAATAATGACTTTAAATTGTCAATAAATAAACCCAAGAAAAGTAAGCAAAAAAACAGATTACCTGTCTCAGGACGAGTTTGTTACCATTTAGCGCCACGCGTGGCCCCGTACAACACGTCGGCGATTTTAGCGATGAAAATGCACTTGAAGTTGCACTGAAAACATTCTGCTGTGTTAATTACGTGATTAGACATATATCCAAGTAATTTTTGACTTTCGTTGATGATTAAATCCACATAAAATTCATAAAAAACGACAAAATCGTCGCGAAGTATCTCGTGTGCCGTGCCGTTATGGAGTTATAATGGCACGCTTGTTTGACTCAATAGCCAATCAGAGTGTGTGTTGTCGTTCATTTACTTCCGGTTATTTTATAAGATGTAAAATACAAAACAGGCTTATAGGAGTGTGTCCACACGACCATGCGCGCGTGTCTTTTGTTCACTTAAATTAATCAAAATACAGGATACAAGGATAACCATACAGTAGTAGCCCAAGCACAATGTGTGATTCTATTTTATAATTGATTTATTTTATATGCATAAAACAGTATGCATAGAAATGCATACTGTTTAATATATCCGATGATGCGCGGCATGGCCCAAAATAAACATGTCATGTTTTCCGTCAAAACATTAACGAATCCGTCTGCATTCCTTAGCCTTTGAAATTGACACAGTGAGTTCACTGCAATATGATTGGTCCATTTGCTTACTTTTGAATTCTCTAGCCAAAAACGTAATTTAGGAATGCAGACGGATTCGTCAATGTTTTGAACAGAAATCAGACGTGTTTTTTGGGGGCCATGCCGCGCATCATCGGTTTTGGTAATAGCATGTAACTGTTCATATCCTCTTTTATAAGATCAGTATGTATCTATATGACTTGTCATTGACCTTAAACTTGAGCAGTGTTTTAATAATATAAATAAATATACATTTAAATCTACATTATCCCCTGCTGTGTTCACCTCACTTTACAGATTTACATGAATTCTATATCGGAACCATCGCTTGAATCTGCAGAATTCAGCACTAGGTTTTGTGGTTTTGTCTAGTCTACTGAAACGTCTGAAAGCACAGAATATATAAAGACTATATTCTGTATCAAGATTCGCTTCATGGAACCAAGTACTTCATATAAGACCATATATAGAGAATTTAAACTATGAAATCGGGCGTTAACTCCAAAGAGAAAACGAAACTAACAGACGAGCTTTACAAGTTGAGTATTCCGCGTTAAATTTTGCTTATAGTGAGACAACTTTACCTATCCATAACCAGACGAGACTTTCGAGAGACGGATAGAGTTCCGAGGAAACACCGAATTGGCGAGAACTATGTTTAAAGAATGAATGAATGAATAACTTTATTTAAGTGGGACAAAGAATTTATAAGAATTTATCCAAGAATTTATAGGATGGCTTCCGTAGACGAAGGATATGAAGATCAGCGCTTCGAAATTACTGTTCCTAATAACTTTCACTGTGCTATATGTTTAAATGTACTTAAACAACCAATGCAGTGCAGGAAGAACGAACATTCGTTTTGTAATCCATGTATCGTGCGATACTTGCAAGAATACGAGAGATGCCCCAGCTGTATGGAACAACTAACATTACAAACATTACGACCTTCACGAGTTATTACGGATCTCGTGTCACAGTTGAAAATAAAGTGCGACAATGTCGAAAGAGGGTGTCCTGATATTATGAAGTTGGAAAGCCTAGAAGCCCACGTCCGAGGTTGTGGGTTTGGTCCGGTGAAGTGTACCAACATTGGTTGTGAGGTGATCATTCACAGAAAAGATCAATTAAACCACGAGAATGATGAATGTAATTATCGGAAGGCGAAATGTGAGGTTTGTGGTAAAGATGTACCCCATGCAAAACGAATGCTTCATTGTTATGTCACAAAGACAGAGATGAATCAAGTGAAAGAGGAAGTATCGGACATGAAAGAAATAGTCTTGATGTTGAGCAGAGACTTGACACGTCATATGGGTGAGATGAAGGATCAAATGGGTGAGATGAAGGATCAAATGGGTGCCATGGGGGATCGAATGGGTGAGATGAAACTCATGAAAGATCAAATGGGTGAGATGAAGGATCAAATGGGTGAGGTGAAGGATCAAATGGGCGCGATGAAGGATCAAATGGGTGAGATGAAGGATCAAATGGGTGAGATGAAGGATCAAATGGGTGAGATGAAGGATCAAATCGGTACCACGAGGGATCAAAAAAGTGAAATGAAAGATCAAATGGGCAATGTATTAAAGCTTGAAGTGTTAAAAGTAGAACATTTGAAAGAACTGCCTCAAAGTTCCACCCACTCTCTTGATTCACCAGTCACTTGTTTGGCACAGAATGTAGACTTCAGGAATGATATTATCATTGCTGGGGGAGAGGGTCTGAGGTCAGTTGAAGTGTTCAGCAAGACAACGAGGCAGTGGAGCCACCTTCCATTAATGACCTCTGTTCGTAACTGTTCATCGTCATTTGTCCATCAACACCAGCTGTTCCTGTGTGGAGGCATTTTCAGTGATAGTGTGGAAGTACTGCAGTTAAGCGTAAAAGATGCCCAATGGAAGAAATTTCCAGCCAAGCTTCCACTGTTGAGGTACAGTCATATAAGTGTGGTTTATGGAGATAATGTATTTATTTTTGGAGGTCATAGTTATGATATCTATAAAGTAAGTCTGGTTGCTCCTTATTCTTCTCAGCCGGTCTCCCTTGTGCCAGAACAACGAACAGGGCATGGTGCGCAACTTTTTGGTGACAAGGTTGCCGTTGTTGGAGGAACAACAACAGGTCGTTCAAATGGTTCTCTTGACTCAGTGTTAGTGTATGATATTACTAACAACTGCTGTCAAGCTCTGGCTCCATTGCCTTTTCCCGTCTTTGACATGGCAACTGTTGCCTTGAAAGACAACATTATTCTAATCGGAGGGCGCGATGAGGATTGTAAGACACTAAATACTGTTGTGAGTTATAACATAAAGGAAGAGAAGAGCAAAATGCTGCCTTCAATGAAGCATAAGAGGTCATTGTGTGCAGCTGTTGTCTCAGGGGATGTAATTGTAGTCATGGGAGGCGAAAATGAGAATATGAAGGTTCTTAAATCTGCTGAGTGTTTTACCATTGGTGACGAGGAATGGACAGACCTCCCTCCAATGAAAGAGAGAAGATGTGGGTCAACTGCTGTGGTTAAAATGTGATTTTTGAAGTAAGCATTTTTTTTGTACATGTTCATTAATGACTATTATTTAATAGTTGAGTTGGTTTTATTTGTTCTTTCTAGAGATATATCTACATGTATGATACATCCCAGAGAACCGACAATTAAAAATTCAAGGGTTGTATATACTATAGATATTGCCATGGTCAATAGGGCAATATCTAGATATTGCCTGGTCAACAGAGCAATAAATAGTAATTGATATGTTTTTTAGAAAACCTCCTCAACTATTAAATAACTCAGTTAATTACCTCGAACCCTCAGCTTTTATCCAAATAAACCCCTCGGGGCCTGTGGCCCCTTGGGCTGTGTTTGGCTAAAAGCCTTCGTTGGTTCTTGGTATTAAATTAACTCTTACTTAAATCAATTTCTGTCTGAGCTGGGCTAAACCATGGGCTAAACAGCCTTTTGTTGTAGTATTACTCTGTGTACATGTATTGCCAAATAATTTACCTGCATGTCAAAGGAATAGAACTCTCACATGCTTATGTAGCAAGAAGGTTACCATAGAATCCTGAAAGTAGTGCCCCCCCCCCCCAAAAAAAAAAAAAAAGAAGAAAAAGAAAGTAGCGTTCCCCCAAAAGTAGCGGAAGATTTAAGATGTCTTAAAGTGCCAATGCAGTGAAATTTCACCCCAGTTTTTTACGATTGCATTTGAAAGAACACTTAAAATGGCAACGTAACATCTTTCGTAGAATTTCGTTTCCCTGCTTCATTCTTGTGATATTCAGGTTTGTTTGATATGCAAATGTCATACTTATGACATCACACTGCATAATGACATTTTAAAATAGCATCAATTTTAGGATAGTCCAAATACTTTACAGACGTTTAGTGACCAGTCAGGGCAAATTTTTATTAAGTACTTTCGATAAGCACTCAAAGAAAATCATACTTTTTAAAAAGTCATTATGCAGTGTGATATCATAAGTATGACATTTGCATATCAAACAAACCTGCATATCTCAAGAATGAAGCAAGGAAATGAAATTCTACGAAAGATGTTACATTGTCATTTTAAGTGTTCTTTCAAATGCAATCATAAAAAAACTGGGAGAAAAGAGTAACATCTTTTGTAGTTTTTGGTTTCCTTGCTTCATTCTTGAGATATTTCAGTTTGTTTGATATGTAAATATCAAATGTTATGAGCCACATGAATAATAAGCCCGGGCATACACTAGAGGAAATTTCTGAAGCAAGTTACTGAAACAAGTTACTGAACACGGTTTCAGAAACAAAAGTTTCCAGTGTATGTTGAAAAGTTTCCAAAACTTTGTTTCAGAAACCAACTTTCCCTAATTAGAACACTGTTCTATTTCTTGAAACAAGGTGCAGAAACTTTTTCAAAAATGTGTTTCGGAAACTTGTTTCAGTGTATGTTGGGCTTAAGACTTAGTGGAAAAAGCTATATTTATAAAACCAAACTTAATTTAAAGGAAGCGCATGCGTGTGGTTCACCCATAACACCACATGTACATCACAACATTTGACATTTACATATGAAACAAACTAAAATAATAATTGTCAGTTGTTTGCTGTACAAGCTGTGTTAGTTGGTAATACTCAGAAAAACTCTGAGCTCTAAGCTGGACTCGAACCCACAACCTTCTGAATGCTAGCCAGATGCTTGAACCATTGAGCCACTAGAACTCAGATAGCAGAGCAAGGTTATAAGACTTGTTCCTGGAGGACTGGGCACAGTGTAAGGTATAAATACCTTAAATAACCTTGCTCCGCTATCTGAGTTCTAGTGGCCCAATGGTTAGAGCGTCTGACTAGCATTCAGAAGGTTGTGGGTTTGAGTCCCGCTTAGAGCTCAGAGTTTTCCTGAGTATTACCAACTAACACAGCTTGTACAGCAAACAACTGACAATTATTACTAACATCAAGCTGCAATTTCTGAAACTAACTAACAGTGTTTAACTGGAAACTTACTGTTACAACGTGACTTGTGGACCTACAAGTACTTCCTGGAGGACTGGGCACAGTCTAAGGCATAAATACCTTAAATAACCTTGCTCTGCTATCTGAGTTCTAGTGGCTCAATGGTTAGAGCATCTGGCTAGCATTCAGAAGGTTGCGGGTTCGAGTCCCGCTTAGAGCTCAGAGTTTTTCTGAGTATTACTAACTAACACAGCTTGTACAGCAAACAACTGACAATTATTACTGACATCAAGCTGCAATTTCTGAAACTAACTAACAGTGTTTAACTGGAAACTTACTGTTACAACGCGACTTGTGGACCTACAAGTACTTCCTGGAGGACTGGGCACAGTCTAAGGCATAAATACCTTAAATAACCTTGCTCTGCTATCTGAGTTCTAGTGGCTCAATGGTTAGAGCGTCTGGCTAGCATTCAGAAGGTTGCGGGTTCGAGTCCCGCTTAGAGCTCAGAGTTTTTCTGAGTACCCTGGTAGAAATCCTGATCAGGATCCTGGTAGGATCCTAACAGGATCCTGGTAGGATCCTACAAGGTCCTGAGTAGGATCCTACAAGATCCTGTAGGATCTTGTACAAGAACTTATAGGATCCTACTTAGGATCCTACAGGATCTTATACTGGATCCTATAGGATCTGTAGATCCTACTGGCTACATGATCTTATACAATATCCTACAGGATCCTACAGGATCTTGTATAGGATCCTACAGGATCTTATACAGCATCCTACAGGATCTTGTATAGGATCCTGTGCAAGATACATGAAATCCTGTAGGATTTCCTAGAATATGTGAAATCCTCTAATTAGATCTTGTGGCATGAGGATTATAATATATGAAATCCTCTAGAATAATGTGCAGGTAAAATATACAGTAAAACACAAAATATTGTACTGCTAGAATAATTTATTTGTCATTATTAATTGTCAATATATCTGAGGGACTACTGTACAAGTACAAATTTACAGTACTAGTGTATATAATACATTAGCTAGTAAATAATAAATTGTGGATACTTCCATATTTAATTCTTTCAGAGTTTTCATGGTGATAATGTAATATAAATAAGTTTTGTGGAAACACCACGTAAACTATTTCTTTGCTAAGATTTCGGCCTGTTGACTCAGGCCTTCATCAGAGCAATAACAACAAGTTGTTGGCTCGCGTCATTTATAAACTTTGCAACTGATCAATTAAATCACATAAGAATACAATGGCGTATCACATTAATTTTATTAATTTTATTTTATTAATTCTATTTTCAGAGAACATTCCTGATTTTGTTTTCTAATTAATAAAATTAACGTGATACGCCATTGTATTCTTATGTGATTTAATTGATCAGTTGCGAAGTTTATAAATGACATGAGCCAACAACTTGTTGTCATTGCTCTGATGAAGGCCTGAGTCAACAGGCCGAAAGCTTGGTGTTTCCACAAAACTTATTTATACTTCCATATTTTCCATTTATTATCTACTGCAACTACATTAACAATTTCAATGCAATACCAATTGTTATAAGCCCTTAGAAAGTCATGGCTATATAAAACAAAAGCTGGTAAAAAATAAAAATAATTGAAATATGGAAGCATCCACAGACAACAAGAAGTTAAAATTAATAAACATGCAAAATTTTACAGTGACCATCCAACAATTAAGCTGCAGTAGAGTGAGGCAGTGATCAGACACAATTTTATTTATCCACACCTCAAAGTAATGAGAAAGTCCACTGTTTTCACTTTTTTGAGTATATCCAGGTTTGATTGGCTTAAAAATAACTTTTATTCAAAATTTTGTTAGGTGGCCATGGTACAGGGCATTTTACTGTAACCCATTCCTCCCCTGAGCTATTATATTACTTTATTTTATTAATACTGTATTCATAGTAATTTTACTCTGTATAATTCCAGACAATTGTACATGTACTTGTCAAAGGAAGCTCCATCAGCAAACTTAGAGTCCTAGACAGCAACAAATCAACAATTACTAATAACCCCATTTCTACTGTTGCCCAATGCCAGACTATTACACTCATCAGTTCCATCAGATGGACAAACTTCAGCAAACCTAGGCACCAATTAGGTTACCTGTAGGCTGTAACTACAAAAGACTAGTCAAATCTAATTTTTCTCAGTTACAAACTGAATTATATTGTACACTACGTCGCTATCAAGCGGCGACATCCTGAGAACATTCGAACAACAACTGTGACTGGTTTTAAACTGTAGATTTTTAGTTACAATTTATCTTGAAATTGAAGTCTATGCGAAGCTATTTGCTATATTAGCTATCAAGCACCAAAAATAAGCCGCGTCTAGCACATGCAGTCAAAGAAATGACACTAAATCTCGGGAATAAAATAAGTTTAACCTTACCTGAGTATAATCGTCGGTTTATATTTGTACTAATCTGCGGCACTGCGCTGAATGACATTCATTATGGCACGTCTTAGTCCAAATTTCGAGTATATATATACTGAAAAGCGGTAATATTTGTTAGTCATCTCATCAACCAAGTCGACAAAGCTAATTCGTTGTAAAAGTTTGATCCAATTGTAAGAAACTTTGCCTCTCCAGCATCTAAACGTCGCTAACGACCATGCTTACTGCTTCACAATTTAAATTTTTATGCGCTAGTGTCATGTGACAATTACGTGACTCATTACCAGGTCTCGCGTAATGCGCCGATAGATCGATAAATTGTATGTCAGACCCCGTTCACACGAGTCCGGTGTAGAAGATAAACGGTAAAATGTGGTTACGTTCACACGAATCCGTCATAATTTAACGACGCTTTGAAAGGCGTTCACACGACACCGGAAACTTCTGGTGTATATCCAGTATTTCAATGTTGTGCACTGTTTAAATAGCCATATCTCGTCATTGTCGTCAAAAGTAAATGGAAACGAGAAGCAATTCAAAGAATATTATCCCCCAAGGTGTATAGTGCATTCTAGGTGTACAATTTTAGTCTTTCCGTTAGGAACTCACCTTATTGACTTCATCTTCTCCTATTTACACTGCCTAGTCATTGTTGTAATAATGTTATAATTGTTCAAACAGCAGCACAAGTTCTTAGCAGAAGCTTTCCGAAGTCGATAAGACAAATAAAGTTTTCCATCGCTGAAAAATACGCCAGCCGTTTGGTTAGGAGCCGAAAATTTAGGAACTGGGTACTAAAGCGGAGCGAAAAAGTGCCGGATCTTGTGTTCACACGACACCGCCAAGGGTTCCGTTTCATTTCGCTCCGTCTAGAAATCGTTTTCGAAACGCTCCGGTTAGAGCGCCGTTTTCACACAATTTCGATCCGGTGCCGTGTGAACGCAACGGCGTTTTGTGACTTTTTAGCGCCGTTTTCAACTCGCTCCGGACTCGTGTGAACGGGGTCTCAGACGTAATATTGTATTCTACAAGATTTTTGGCGGGATTTTACAAGATCTTTAATACAAGATTCTGTAAGTTCTTAGTAATTCTTTCTTGAGCCGACCAAAATGGCCCTTTTATTACATTACTCTGTCTGATTTTATTTGTCAAAGACTCGAAGAGAGAAGTTTGAGAGTCCAAAACAGGTGATTAAACAATTCGGAAAAACTAAAACTAAATGTTATGCATAGTTAAACAGTCTGACAATCAAAAACTGTTACCAAATAAATAGCAACAGTTGTTGCTATGGCAACAATTACGTTTCAAAATGGCTGCCAATTACCCTTCAAACTAGTTTAATTCGAAAAAAACTTTGGTGACCCCCAATTTTTCTTTCGTTAAAACTTTTCTTATAGTATGAGTAATCAATAGGCCGATTTTAAAAAAATTCTGTAGAACGAAATTTTTTAAAAGTATTTTTCCGGAAAGAAAATTACTCGTTCTACAGAATTTTTCTAAAATCGGCCTATTGATTACTCGTTTTTTTCGAATTAAATTAGTTTGAAGGGTAATTGGCAAGGGTAATTGGCAAGGGTAATTGTAACAGTTTTTGATTGTCAGACTGTTTAACTATGCATAACAGTTAGTTTTATTCTTTTCCCGAATTGTTTATGCACATGTTTTGGACTCTCAAACTTGTATTTTCCATTTTTCAAGAAACTCTGTGGAGTCACCTTAACTGGGAATGACTGAACAGTTTCTTTGTTATTAACGTCATTTATGTTAGGATCCTACAGTATATTTTCCCAGGAAGATCCAGCCCAGGGTGCTGCTATTAATTGTCAGGATCCTAGATTTTCCTGGTAGGATCTAGAGTTGCTCCTGCTGAGTGCCGACCTTTCCTCCCACCCACCTGCCTCTCTCCCAGCAGAAAGAGGCAGACTTGGAGCAAGGATCCTTCTCAGGATCCTAGATTTCTTGGTAGGATCATACTCAGGATCCTAGATTTTCCTGCTAGGATCCTACTCAGGATCCTAGATTTTCCTAGTAGGATCCTACTCAGGATCCTAGATTTTCCTGGCAGGATACTACTCAGGATCCTAGGTTTTCTTGGTAGGATCCTACTCAGGATCCTAGATGTTCCTAGTAGGATCCTACTCAGGATCCTAGATTTTCCTGCTAGGATCCTACTCAGGATCCTAGATTTTCCTAGTAGGATCCTACTCAGGATCCTAGATTTTCCTGGCAGGATACTACTCAGGATCCTAGGTTTTCTTGGTAGGATCCTACTCAGGAACCTAGATTTTCTTGGTAGGATCCTACTCAGGATCCTAGAATGTCTAGTTTTAAATAATGGTATCTTTCATAAAAAGATCTTCGTATTGATTTCAGGATGTTCCCTAACAAAGATTCTGAGTTCCCTAACCAAGATTCTGATTATAGGCTTCTGTAAAGCTTAGAATCCTGTCAGGATCCTGGTTACGATCATGTTAAGTTTAGGATCCTGTCAGGATATTGATTAGGATCCTGCATAGCTTCCTCCTGTAGTAACACTGAACCAATAAGAGATACTCCTTAATACTTGACTTCCAGAGAGAACAGCTTAAATATGACTGCTAAGGCTATTCAGTATAAATAAAGCTAATTTAGTTTACTCTAGTTTCTTCCTCTAGTAACACTGTTCAGGATGCTGTCAGGATCCTGGTTAGAATTGTGCGAAGTTCAGGATCCTAGGTTAGGATCCTGTTAAGTTTAGGATCCTGCAAAGTTCAGGATGCTGTCAGGATCCTGGTTAGGATCCTGCTAAGTTCAGGATCCTGGTTAGGATCCTGCTAAGTTCAGGATCCTATCAGGATCCTGGTTAGGATCCTGTTATATTTAGGATCCTGTCAGGATCCTATAGGATCCTGTTTAGGATTTCTACCAGGGTATTACTAACTAACACAGCTTGTACAGCAAACAACTGACAATTATTACTGACATCAAGCTGCAATTTCTGAAATTAACAAACTGAAATATCTCAAAAATGAAGCAAGGAAACCAAAAACTGCAAAAGGTGTTACGTTGTCATTTTAAGCGTTCTTTCAAATAAGACAAACTTAATTTTCGTTTCATAGACACCTTAAACTAAAATGTTATATATTTAACAAATAGATTCCATTTTGCCGTTGTCTGTTCAGTTATGGATGCACAGATGACGTCACAACGTGGTAAGAACAAAAAGTGGCCCACGAGACGCAGTCGAGTGGGTCACTGATGTTCTTACCACGTTGTGACGTCTTCTGTGCATCTATAACTGAACAGGCAACAAAAAATGGAATCTATTTGTCTTATACAATATAAAAATTACACAATACTTCTTGCCGGATTTTGGAAGAAAAAAGCAAGTCAGCTGACGTGATCTGACGTGATCTGACGTGATCCATATGTCTGTCCTCTAACAGATCATGGGCAACAACCAATGAAAACACACATAGCAACCAGGGTATTGTATATATATATATATATATATATATATATATATATATATATATAACATTAAACAGTAAACCAATCAACTTTCGCGTGATTTTGAAAAACTTGCCAAAGCATTTACAGTGCGTATTAAAGGAAATTGTTTAATGTTGAACGTTTTCCGGTGAAACTTGCAATATTCAAACATCGTCGCAAATTATTGCTTAATTTATGCATGGTGTAATTATAGGTACGTAAATTTAGTATAGATGATGTAATGTTAAAAACAATGACTTATTCATATATACAGTAGTAAAAAGAACAATGTAAGGTGCGGTTTCCGTTATGCGCCAGTATTAGTGTTATAGTTTGTGTAATTTTAGTGTGTGTTAGACCGTCAACGTGTGTAGTCGTATGGTAGTCGTGTAGTTAAATGTAAGAAATTAAAGATAATAAAGTCACAGATTGTGAAAGATACAGTCCCAGTTTGTTCTTGAGCAACCGAATCAGCGAAGAGCGTGAGTTTACGATCGCGACGCGAATTACGCAACAAACATAAACAAACGTGGAAAAAATCGCACGCCTAACATTGGCTTGCAAATGGCAGTAGTTCTGATTATTTCAGGGGTTTATATAAT
Source organism: Corallium rubrum (assembly GCA_964035015.1). Classification (NCBI taxonomy): domain Eukaryota; kingdom Metazoa; phylum Cnidaria; class Anthozoa; order Scleralcyonacea; family Coralliidae; genus Corallium; species Corallium rubrum. The sequence continues at coordinate 47,904,423 of OZ035997.1, forward strand.
ATGTAAAAGAAAAGAGTCATGCTGGTACACACGTAAAACGCGCAAGCTGTTACATGCCTGCAAGCAAGTTGTTACAAGGCTGTTCAACAGGCTGTCACCGTGATTGTGTTCGCACTGGTTGTTCCCAGTCTGTTAACATGTCTGTAACAAGTTATTGACAACTTGTAACAAGGTTAATGACTTCAACAGACTGGTGACAAGTTGTTCCAACAACCTGTTACCGCTCTGCACTCAACAAGTTGTTAACGGGTTGATGCTAACAAGGTTGTAGCAGCTTTTTGAATGAACAGCATTAATTGTTACAACCTGTTAACAGCCTTGCTATCAGCCTGTTGCGAAGCTGACTTTTACTAAACCTCCCGAGACTTGAGGGACACTTAGACCCCGTTTACACGATGCAGGTACAATTTGAAAACGGAACAAAATCATGCCGGTATGCAAATACAGCATATAATATTTCATGTTATTTTTGTGCCGGTATCGTGTAAACGCAAGGCCTAAACGGCATGATTTTGTTCCGTTTTCAAATTGTACTGGGTCTGGGTCTTAGATAGTTCAACAGTGTATAGACATGCGCATTAATTTAGTATTAGTCCCACATTTTATGTTCCAGCCAAACTGTAATACATTCTTGAGAAAACAAACCAGTTACCCAATGAAAGTTTGCCTTTCGTTTAGGGCGCTGCCGCTACAAGCAGGTTCAGCGAACCTACTCAGAGATAGGCAAACAATTACAATTGTCTCTACTTCTTGATTGAGGGCGCCACCAGTGTACTCTACTCGAAATGTTTTAGGCAAGGTCCCGTTGCATCGGGCAATGATATTGCCTATTGCAAATTCACGGGAATCGTACCTTGTGCATAAACATTAGATATGATTAGTTACTAATCGTACCTCATCTTTATGCATCGGGTTATTTCGATATTAAATGTGCGTGTGGAAACAATGAAAACCGAGGTGGCCGTGATATTATCTATAATATTTGAACAACGAGAGTAAGTGATTCACTGGGATATTTAAAATTAAAATGATGAAAACACAATGAAAATACGTAATTAAGATATTTGAGGAAAATCACTATTGGTGCTAAAAACCGTAGAGTTCCAAAATTATACCCAAAAGTAACGCGTTACATTTAACCGATATAACTTTTTATGTGAAACATACCCACAAGCAGTTATGGACTGACATGATTTCAAAAGACACTTGTATGTTACGCGTGACAAAAGAAAGTAACGACTCAATGGTTAACACTTTTGTTACAAACAGTGGCGGACACTTGACGAAATATGTGGGGGGCGAGTGCCGAAGGCACGAGCCTTCTAGGGGGGTGCGGGGTCGTGCCCCCCCCCCGGAAAATTTTTAAAATTTGGATCTCTGAAATGGCATTTGCAGCATTCTGAGAACACATTTTGTAAAAAATTTTAGGTTTTCAAAACACTATTTTAATGGTGCATTTTGTTATAAATCACATGCTAAGCATAAAATAACAACATTTCAGAGAAAATATTCTAGATGATTATCTACATTTGTGAATGGAATTGCAAGGTGGTTTAATTAACACGCCAATGACAATGTAAAATTTATTCGCTAAGCGAGTGAAATCCACATATTTCTTTTAAAATAAATAAATATCAGAATTTGATCAGTCTATGCATAGTTCGTCTATGACTCCGTTCTGCGCACGCTTTTGTTTCGTTAACATATTCTATTCTCGTACAAATAAAAGTAGAAATTCTACTTTTATTTGTACGAGGAACATGTTTATAGGCATTGAATTTTGAAATGAAATGTGTAACGGAATTTTGATATTAATTTATTCCGTTTATAGTTGAACAATTCTATTAGCTTATAGTTCAGTTCCACTTCTTGAAATGAAAACGTTCTTGTGCTTCCACTTTTCAAAATGAAAGCTTCAGCTAAAATTATTGGGGGGGGGGGGGGGCGATCGCTCCCCCCTAGTGTCCGCCACTGGTTACTAAGTTTCCAAGATACTATTCAAATTTATGGAACTAACGTGCGAGTATAAGAACTAAGAAAGATAAAAGTAACTTCTCAATTAAATGTTGTCTTTTGTTTAGCTGTCTTACTAACACTTTTTTACCATCCGAAAATAACGGTCGCCCCGAAAGTAGTGGCGCCCCGAAAGTAGCGGTGCCCCCGAAAGTAGCAGTAGCGGTCCCCCCGAAACTAGCGGTCCCCCCGAAAGTAGCGGCCCCAGAATGGGCTTTAATCCCGAAAGTAACGAGGGCCGCTACTGTCTTTGGGAACTCTACGGTATTTTAATTACGATGCAGGCAGAATCTATTGTCAGTCTTGTGTCTGCCAGGGTGTTTTATCAGGATATCCAAACGCATTCTCGTAATTATTTGCTGTTTGTTATTGGTTAATTTTCTTATGAATTATCAAATAATAAATATATAAATCATGATCTAAAATTTCTAGAAATAAAAGCAAATTTCATGGCATCACTCTATAGATGAAAAGGATCTTTTCGAAGAGTTGTATGTTACTGAGATACACAAAAGAAAACATTTTTCCAAAAGAAATTTAATTAACCTTTTAGAAACATTTTCAAAATACAATTATGTATGTTCTATTAACCGAGTTTTGTGTGCACATATTGGTGATGAGTATTTGTCTGGTTACTGGAGAAGTTAGAAAAACTTTAGTTCTTTCATTTTCTTTACAATAAGTTGTGCCAGAGGAGTGGACGATGCAGGGTTTTGACCAGTTAAAACACGGCCAGAACTTTGGACGTTTTCTGAGAATGGTGCTGCACCTGTAAAATCGGCTCCGTGTTTAACGAGGGCAGTCTCGAGCATAAATGGCATAGCGGAACTAAGCTGTGCTATATCCTCTTCCTCATTTGTAAAACAGGTTAGTTTATGGCCTTTCACTAGCCATTCTCCATTTGACAGCTTAACATTCAACAGACCTAGAATTAACAAAGAAATGCACAAGTTAGTCAAACCAAGGATACTTACAGAGTAATCTCTCTGAGTGATCACCTCTTTAATTTCTTGGTCATTGCAAACTTCTCATAAGAACCTCTCATAAGCAACCACCTCTCATATACAACCACCTCACATAAGCAACCTCTCATATACAACCACCTTTCATAAGCAACCACCTCTCATAAGCAACTACCCCTCATAAGCAACTACCTCTCATATACAACCACCTCTCATAAGCAACTACCTCATAAGCAACTACCTCTCATAAGCAACTACCGACTCATAAGCAACTACCTCTCATATACAACTACCTCTCATATACAACCACCTCTCATAAGCAACCACCTCTCATAAGCAACTACCTCATAAGCAACCACCTCTCGTAAGCAAACTACCTCTCATATACAACCACCTCTCATAAGCAACCACCTCTCGTAAGCAACTACCTCTCATATACAACCACCTCATAAGCAACCACCTCTCATAAGCAACCACCTCTCATATACAACCACCTCTCATAAGCAACTATCTCATAAGCAACCACCTCTCGTAAGCAACTACCTCTCATATACAACCACCTCTCATAAGCAACCACCTCTCATAAGCAACTATCTCATAAGCAACTACCTCTCATATACAACCACCTCTCATAAGCAACTATCTCATAAGCAACCACCTCTCATATACAACCACCTCTCATAAGCAACCACCTCTCATAAGCAACCACCTCTCATATACAACCACCTCTCATAAGCAACTACCTCTCATAAGCAACCACCTCTCGTAAGCAAACTACCTCTCATATACAACCACCTCTCATAAGCAACCACCTCTCGTAAGCAACTACCTCTCATATACAACCACCTCTCATAAGCAACCACCTCTCATATACAACCACCTCTCATAAGCAACTATCTCATAAGCAACCACCTCTCATATACAACCACCTCTCATAAGCAACCACCTCTCATAAGCAACCACCTCTCATATACAACCACCTCTCATAAGCAACTACCTCTCATAAGCAACCACCTCTCCCGTGCAACCACCTCTCGTATGCAACCACCAATTGTAAGCAACCACTTTTCATAAGCAACCACCTCTCATATACAATCACCTCTCGTATACAACCACCTCTCGTATACAACCACCTCTCATATGCAACTATCTCTCATAAGCAACCACCTCTCATATACAACCACCTCCCATAAGCAACCACCTCCCATAAGCAACCACCTCTCATATGCAACTACCTCTCATAATCAAGCAGCTCTCATAAGCTACTCTCTCTCATTTGCAACCGGCGCTGTCATAAGCAACTACCTCTCATAAGCAAGTACCTCTCAAAGGCAAGCACCTCTCCTAACCAACCACCTCATATGCAACCACATTTTATAAGTGACCACCTTTTATAAATCATCATATTATAAGCCACTGCGGCACTGCCTCTGGTAAGTGGTAAGCAACTACATCTCATAACCATGTAGCACATAATCTGCATGTACCACATAGCCTGCATGCGGGCTCTCAAAGGAGAGAACAATGACCATTGGTAAGTTAATTTTAAATTGCGTTGACCAATCACATTGATTTCTAGTTCTAACCAAAGGGAAACTGCCAAGACCAAATTGAATTGATTGCCAAAGTCGAATAGAAAATCATGTTAAACCCAGCCGGGAAATCCTCGTTCTCTATTTCGAGAGCCTCGAGCCACGCCATATGTATTTGTATTTTTGGACAATAAGCCGTGGTAGATGTGAATACAATTTAGAGTTTCTGCAAGAAAGTCAACATGCCAAAATAGCTGATTATAATATGTAGAATACTAAAAAAATAAGCAAAATACATTTTGCTATGTTCCTCTAACATCTCTTTGCATTATTGTGTCGATCATTGTATTGTATTGTATCGAAGAGTTTCTTAACGGAAAGCCAATATATAGTGCATTTTGTTTCAGTTTCAAGAACCAAGGTAACAATAAGCTATTTTGGCGTTGAATTTCTCATTATTGAAACTCTAAATTATGTTGACACTTCCAAGGGCTTATTATTTATTTAGCTTGAGTATTGACAGGGCTAGGAGTAGTGCTGTGCATAATTGCGTACATACCTACAACACCATGACACACAGCTGCAACAATGCCACCTTTTTCAAATATATCTGCGGCTGCCTTGTTCGTGCCTTCGCAATTTGGAAGATCGAACATTGGTCCGTGTCCACCAGCAAAGAAGATCACATTGAACTTGGTCGGATCAACATCTGCGATGGATGAAGTTTTATCAAATGACTCCATCCATTGCTTATCAGCTAACAAAGCCTTGCAAATAGGATCGTCTTTGAATGCTTCTACACTAGATGGGTCCTGTGTGAAATGAAAATATTAATAACTCTTTCTTTAACTTATAACTTGGCACGGTTTAAACTTCTCCTCGCCAAGTAGAGACCTACCGGAGAATTGCCAAAGTAAAGAATTAAATATAATACATGTGATTATTCGGGTGATTGCTTACCAAAGGCGCTTTTCCACCTAGAGGACTAACAAACGTTACTGGAATGCCAGCATCTTTAAAGACATGATAGGGATGGGCCGCCTCGGGAAGGTACCATCCTGTCTTATGATCTGTGTTTCCAATTTGACCACAGTTCGATACAACTATAAGCACTGCCATGTCTGCAAAATGTAGAAATATGTTATGGTAATCTTTCTATTATAGTATAATTAGCATATTAACAGTCCCTCTACGTCTCTTTTAATTTCCGGTGAATGTGTTACGCAATAAATTATTTATTATGTATTGGACTGGCCATGGTATCTCTAGCTTAGCTTGTGTGTAATCTCATTTCTTCAAAAGCAGAAAGGCTCTATTGACACGCTCTCTGTAATTATTACAAAGTGTTTTGTTAAAAAGAAATGTTCAATTAATTGGTTAAAAGATATTTGTCCGAAATTTAAAATAAGCTCTTGCATGGCGCTTTATATTCGAGGAAATAATATACTGTATGTAAACTTTATCAGCGTCGTTTCCTCAGACTTGTTATGAAAGCTTTCATTCTACTCGCCTGTACCTACATTAATGCGGCAGAGAACTCGTCTGTAGACAGTGTATGTTAGTGGTCAGAGCGCTGCACTAAATGGGACTTTAAGATCTACGACGTCAACCTCAACGACCTTTAGAACAAACGAATGGCCTTGTCCTCACCCCCCACGTGACCCTGACCTCTTCCTTATTGTGATTGGTCAATTAGCGTTTGAGGGCAAAACATTTTGCCCTCAAACGCTATAACTGACCAATCGCAGTAAGGAAGAGGTCAGGGTCACGTGGGGGTGAGACAAGCCCATTCTTTTTTGCAAAGCAAAACAAAGTGAATGAATAATTTTTAGTCTCAAGAGTAGACACAACAGTACCGTCCTCATCTTTATACAACGCCACTTAGCGGATTTTCACGTCGTCAGGACGACGTCAACGGCGAAAATATGAGAACTGTTGTTTGGAATTGACATCAATACAGACACTACTAGAAATGCATGAACGCAACCGGTCTGAACGCAACAACCCCCTCCCTCCCCCCCCCCCCCCTAATTTCTGTTTTTTGTTGTATTAATGACACACAGATCAGAAAACATCCCAGAAAATCAGTTAGTAAGGTTCACCTGTAAGAACATGCCGAACACACGAAAGAACATGCAAAGTCAATATTAAAAAAAAAACTCAACGAGAACCAAATAACATATTTTCATTCAAAAATAGATATAAACAGTGGCCAAGAAAAGACTAGCCTACGTCATAGCCTGTGTTGTGTTTAATTTTGGAAAAGACACCATGCCACTGAACGTCCTAGCGTTCAAAGACAACTAGACAATATATTAATTTTATATATTATATTAATTTTCATTTTCAAGATTTATTCCGTTTTAACTCAGCTAAACTGGTAATACGAATCTCTTACCGTTAAACTTTCTTCTGCTTTTGTTACCACAAACACTGCCAATTCAGTCTACTCTTTTCGTGTATATATATATATATATATATATATATATATATATATATATATATATATATATATATATATATATACACAAACTGGTTTCAGAATTGCTTTCAGCTTTTAATCTCGCGTGTAAAGTGGACTCCACGCACGTCGAGATTAGCACCCTCCCCGGGCTCGGGGATAATCATCATTTTAGCAATACTGGGGCGTTTTGGAGGTCACTAAACTAGTTTCAAATACTAAATATAATAGTCAGCCCTGACGTTTTTAAATTGTAAAACTTAGCGTCTTAAAGTCCCTAATATCGCAGGGTCGCGGGTGGTCGAATTTTCGCAACTGGCCCTGGTTTGATTGTAAGTAATAGTTAAAATATGAGCGGCCGATCTTTATGGGCATTTACAATAGCGAGCCGAAAACGAGCCATTGTAGATGCCCTTAAATAATTATTGAGTCGGTTTTCTTTGTTCTTCCGGGGGCTTTATTTTCGCATAAAGACCTTGAATACTATTTAGAAAAGAAATGAAGAAAAGAACTAGGAAAATCTTTGTCCAAAGTAGAAAAAATAGACAAAACTTTGTCGGAAAACCTCCTCAATAATTATTTAAGTCAGATAAATCCCTCGAACGTCGGGATTTATGCTATATAAAGCCCTCGGACGCGGACGCGAATATTTTAATTTACTCATCAAATTGTAAGTGTAAATGATGAACACTTTGTTTAAGAGTTGTAGGAAAGGTTAAATAAGATCATTTTAACTCAGAAAAAGCTGAATTTGAGCCACTAGTACCTACTAACACTTTGATAAAACATTGATGTTTTATTAATCAATGTTTTATCCGTATTTAAAGATGCTGATTAAACATTAATTTTTTTTGAACTTTCGTCATGAATTATTAATGAATTTGATAAAATGTATATATACTATTTAGTTGTCTTTAATAGGCGCCAAGTTTTTGTTAGTTAAATAAATTAATAATATGTAATAAATTAATATTATAAATTATAAATTGGCAACTATTTTTTAAGAAGATACTGCAGTTCTCAAAGCTTAATTTACATATATATGTTAAACTAAATGTAGTCGATGACTGACTAGTGACTGCTAAAAATTGTAGAGATTATTAGAGTAGATTATAAGATTGTAGAATTTAGTTAAAGTGCTTATAATCCCAAATATGATATTATTTCATATGGATTCTATTTAATGTGTATAGTTGAATGCAAAAATATTTTTTGATTTGAACTTTTATTTGTTGTTATATTAAGGATGAGATTGGTAATGAGGATGACGTCTATGTATAGGCATAATTTGCATACGCAGTGTTCCGTTACAGCAGAAATATCACCCAATTCACATGTTAATTCACATGTAATAGTATTCTATATTTCATCTTTTTTTCATTAAAATCTTCAAGCGGTTTATCATAAAAAAAGAAAAAAACACACACACAAATGCCTACATTGACGTCGTCCTCATTAACGACAAATAGAAGTTCAAGTCAGAAAATATTTTGGCATTCAACTATTCACTTTATATAGAATCCATATCAGTAATATCTTACTTGAGTTTATAGGCACTTTAAGTCTTATGGGTGTTGAGCCTGTATTTTCTGACATTCTTTTAGCGTAGTTATTCGTGCATGCTGCAATAGAAATAGATGAAATGTTGTTGTTGTTGCTGCTGCTGTTCTCGCTCCTGGTGGTGGTGTTACTATTGTTAGCCTATTCGATCGCTATCACTCTTTTCTTTTTAGCTTGATCGAGATGGGTTAGATGATTTAAATGTACAAGTTGACTGGCAAAGAAAAGCTGGCACGTACTGGGTGCGCTATGTGCACGTGGAGCTACTTGGCTTTGATACTACAGGTAAGAGATGCTGATCATGACGTACATCTACACATATGACGTACACATATGACTATGAATTTGCAACCTTAGCTCTCCATCTGAGCCTCAGTGGCTCAATGGTTAGAGCGTCTAATCGGTCATTAGAAGGTTGCAGGTTGGAACCTGGCTGGGGTCTCAGAAATCGTTTCTGAGTAATTGAGTTTGACGAACGTCCACCGAACGTCTGTTACATTACACCAAGCTCGCAATTTATGCAAAAAAATATCACTGAAAACCAAAACATAATGCATAAACCTTAACCAACATTTATTTAGTTGATTGTTTTTATTTTTATTTTATAAACTTTAGTGCAATATAAAGTTTTCGGCCGCTGAGAAAAATCGTATTTTGACGAATGTTAAAAAATACGATATTTTTGCGTGTGAAAATATCAGTTCATAACAATCCAATGAAAATTGTGCTTGTTTATATTCGTTAAGCATTGGAAATTTGAGCCTGAATTAAGATTGTTAGTGTTCGTGTTTATGAAATAGACAGAATAACACATGGATGCTTGAAGATAGGAAATTTATCTTCGAATGTTCAATTTGATGATTGCTGTGTATTATTCTCTATATATGTGTTTGTTTATGTTAGTGTTAAATACCATTTTAATGTAGGCTTTTTGACATGGTCTTGTCAAAGCATGGTCTTGACATAGCATTAAGTTGATATATGTGAAGAAACAAAAGATGTTACTAGTGTTTTCAGCTTGAAGTAGGTAAAGTTTTTTTGTCTGTAAAAGCTGTCGTAAGTTAATTAGTTAAACTCAGAGAGAAACTCTGAACTCCAGACGGGACTCGAAGCCACAACCTTCCGAATACCAGCTGGATGCTCTCGCCATTGAGCCACTGGAACTCAGATGGTAGACCGAGGTTGTTTTCGATATTTATACCTGCATGCATGGGAACTAGTCAAACCGTACGTGTGTCACAAGTACTTGTTGTGCTACAAGTGTCAGTTTACTTTCAGTAAATGTTTTTGTATGTTACGACAGCTTGTACACCAAAAATAAACGAAAAAAACGTTAAACAAAAAAAATGTTTAAAATGTTTTCTAGTCTGCGTAGTTTGAGCTGGTTTGAAGAATTTTTGCATATTTCAAAAACTGTTATAAGCCACTTTAATCGCTGTTGGTCTGTAAAGACCTATACCTAATATCAACTCGTTTTCTGATTGGCTATAAGTAACCAACATTGTTAATTACTGCAAGAATAATAATTTCAAATGAAGTCGAATCACTGCTGTAGAGAAACGTTTTCTGACCGCCCCAACCAGGAATCGAACCCAAGGTCTCTGGTTTCACGTACCAGTGACCTTGGGTTCGATTCCTGGTTGGGGCGGTCAGAAAACATTTCTCTACAGCAATGATTCGACTTCATTTGAAATTCTTCTTCTTCTCGTATTCACGCTGCTGAAGGACAACTGAATATTTAATAACTTACATTGGCTTGGGTCAAGCCGACTTCGTCCTGGAGAAAGATACCTAACTCTTTGTTCAGGTGGATTAGATATCCCCCGATGAGCCACGGTAATGTGTGCGATATATAATATATGGATATTTCTGACTGCCTCAGCCGGGAGTCCCAATAGCTCAGTGGTAGAGCACTGGTACATGAAACCAGAGACCTTGGGTTCGATTCCTGGTTGGGGCAGTCAGAAAACTTTTCTCTACAGCAGTGATTCGACTTCATTTGAAATTCTTCTTCTTCTCGTATTCACGCTCCTGAAGGACAACTGAATATTTAATTTGTTAATTACTAATTTGTTTCCATGTTCGTTACTGATTAGGGTTTTTGTTTGGGTTAGTGATATAAACCAATCAGAAACCATCATATATATTGTTCACATATGACGCGAGCTAGCTTGCTTACCGGGCTGATTTTATGTCACGAAAATGTTTATGTGACTACAAAAAAGAATTAGAACACCCAAAAAGAACACCATGTGTGCTACTTACAGAAAAACAAAGCCAGTTTTGCTTTGTTGTGTCTTTAGTCTTCTTAAATAGTAATTAGAGTTTCGTGACTTAAAATCAAGCTAGCTCGTCTCATATGAATTGTCCCTTAGTTGTTGGTTTCCAAATTTTTTTTCAGCAAAAGGAGGTCGTCCTTTCAAAGTGGGAGACAGAGTAAGAGTGAAGGCGTCGATTACTACACCTAAGTACAAGTGGGGAACGGTAAATCACAACAGTATCGGTACTGTAGTGTCAGTAAGTAGCAATGGCAAGGATGTTAAAGTAGACTTTCAACAACAAACTAACTGGACTGGACTTGAGAGCGAAATGGAGCTCGTTCCTGTCAGGCATATCGGTGTAACGTGAGTGAAAATGTTAATTTCTATTATATGTGGGATCGCACAGGCTAGAAGATTTAGGGACCACAAACCTTCCCGCGAAATGTCATGCATTTTTACGGTCACAGAGGAAATAAACAAAAGAGTGGACACATGCGCATGAGACAAATTATTATCCCATAATATTGGAGGCTAAAATATAGAGGATGAATTTAGCTTTGCAACAATTTTGACAGGACTGTTCAGACCACAGTCAATAGGAGAAACTCTCTCTCTTTTAGCAGTGTTCCAATCTGCTAGCATTGCTCCGATGATTATTATGAGGGAGGAATTCCTCATTAATAGTAATGAGGGACGTTTAGTCTAATTGTTCCTCATACATACTACAGGATGAGGTAAACGTCCCTCATCCAGTATTGATAAGGGAAATAAGACATTAATCATCCCTCTTGAAACAAAGGATTTCGAGGTGTAATAACGATTAATAAATTTAACAAGCCGAAGAAAGCTACTACTGTAGTAGTTAATCGCTAAAACACGAATGTTGAAACATGTGTAACACCACATACTTAAACAAACATCGCATGTTTGTATTTGTGTATTATATCAAGTGTACATGAACTGTGAATATTTTATTTTTATAAGTAATAGCATAAAAAGAGGTGATTAAACATCCCGCTCGATGAGGGTCATTTAGTAGGCCCGAAGGGATTTTACTAAATGACCCAAATCGAGCGGGACGTTTAATAGCTAATGCACCTCTTTTTATGCTATTCCTTTGTAATATCATGTTTGCGGGAATTTCTTTTGTTCGTGGGAATTTCTTTTGTTGTCACCTCCGTTGACGTGAAACCGGGTATGATTAGTTCTAATCAGACCTAGTTTGACATCAGCGGAGGTAGGATTAGTAAAAATGAATATAATGAGGTATATTAGTTGTTAATGGACCTGTGAGTACAAAAGAAATCTCCGCAAACATGATATTACATGAATTAAGGCTTCACCATAGAGTAATTTCGTTTTGTTTTCTTCCTATTTTGGTTTAATATAGCTGTTATGGTTGTCGTATGCATCCAATGGAAGGACCGCGTTATAAATGTAAAGTGTGCTCGGAATACGATCTCTGTAAGAATTGCTTTGAGAGTCGTTCACACAAGCATCCGTTCTTGTGCTTCAATGAGGTTGATAGTGCTCCAATAAACGTTGGGAAAGCGGGCAAGGAAAGAAAGAAGGAACAACGTTTACGACGTACTGAGCTGATCAAAGACTGGACACGTTGCGTTAAGCAGGTCACTGTATCCTCGCGTGAAGGCCTCAAGTTAAGGTTGTTTGATGGAACTGACTCGTTCTGGCAAAGCTCTGGTCCTCAAGGACAGGTATGTATGTATCTATCTTTATTTAATATAAATAAGTTTTGTGGAAACACCACGTAAAATATTTCTTTGCTAATATTTCTTTTTGGTGTTTCCACAAAACTTATTTATATTACTTTATCGCCATGAAAACGTTCAAAGAATTAATTATCTTTATTTATTTATTTATTTATTTATTTATTTATTTATTTATTTATTTATTTATTTATCGAGGTAATCAACAAGAGTAGAGTCACAAACGCCATTTTCTATTTGTTTTATAAAATGACTAACCGTTTTACGACGAGAAAAAAAACAAGGAGAAGCCACCAAAGTGACCGAAACTCAGCTGACGAATGATGGCGCAATGAAATAAATACGCCAGTGATTACGTGAAATTTAATGAAACAGAGCATGCGTTGTACAATATAAAATGAAAATGACGTCAAACGTGTCTCTGTGCTCTGAGTGAAAATGGCTCTCGTCCAATCAGAGCGTGCGTAGGACACCTGTTATTTTGTAATAAATATGCGGATACATTTGAGAAGCTATATCATACTCGAGTTATGTTTAATATTAGCTCACGTATAGTGGATTAAAGATCTCGGCTGTTATTTCGATTTTCAAAAACATTTTATACAATTTATGAATGTTATCTTAGGTAATATGTAACTAGCTCTTTTGGACCGATCGCTATATCCTATGCACCTACTATTGAAATTTTATGACCTAAAATACAAATGAGCAAGACGCTTGGGTCAGGCGTTCACTTGGGCTACTGGCAAGTACGCCGGAGCCCGAATCGAAGGCTGAATGTGGTGCATACTTCACACTGGTGAACATATCTACGAGCAACAAAGATCAAGACAGTTGTCAGCCACATCTGATCGCTGTTAAACTACAAAACCAGCTAATCACTTTCAAAATCTGCCAAGAACGTGCAAGAACAGCTTGATCAAAAGGCAAAGCTGTTCAACTTTTTGTCCAACTCCAAAAGCAAAAGGAGCAAAGAACTTACAACATGCCTCACGGCCTCACTACGTCACACGGCTAACAACTCACCGGAAGTATGAATAGTAGCGGAAGTAAAATGTGCAAAAATGCAAAATCGTGAAAGAAACCGAGCCGAAACCTAGACTCAGCCTACCACAGTAGCCTGAGTAATAAATGATGAGAACATTGCAAAACAGACATATTAGAAGATATTTATAACTTTCCCATAATGTGATGTGTTATGTTGTCTGGTGTAGTCATGGTTATTTTATTTTAAGACCTTCATGGTCGTTTTATCATCTTTGCCTCTACTGGGCCTACACACTTTTCTATAAAATCGATTAACCTCTTGCCAACGGGTCAACCTCCGGCTCCTGTCACACTGATCTAGTCAGTGGAATAAATTATATTTACCGGATATGTATCTTTACACCCTTTTCACAGGGGAGTTCGTTGGTAGGACAGTAGATACAGTAAAGCAGCTGTACGCAACCACGCAACGCAAATGTGGTTCATTGGCTACGACTTATATCCTGCAATGGAACACGTGACGCAACGTCACAGCTATCTGCACCAGTCTCCCTACAGAGACTCGGCCATGGCAAGTTTCCAGGCGGCTATCTGATCTTCAGTACAGCACGCACTCCACAGCAAACCTGACGCACCGTCACAGCTATTTACATCAGACTAGCTCACAGCCGAGACATTGCGACAGGAATTTTTCATGCTGCTCTGTAATTGTGACGCCTCGTCGCAGCTAATGGCTTTAGTCTTAGTCACCTTCGCAGATGTTCCTTGTCATGCCGCTTAGACACTTAGGTTCAGGTCAAACGTCGAACTTTTCATGAGTCGAACTCAATGTAAATTAGGAAAGTCTTTTGTTTAGGTTCATTTGCATTGAGTTCGTCTCATGTGAAGTACGTCGTTTGACCCGGGCCTTAGTGCATCGAGCTGTTGAACGGGGAGCATTTGCGATATTCTTATCCCCCTCCAGGCAGGTGCGCAATGGCTCGCTGCTAACCTTGAGTAAATTGCATTTACTCCATTAAAACCTTACACCGCACTCGCTGCACACTTTACTGATGATTCCTTCTCTTATTTGCAATATATTTCTGTTATATTTTAGCATTGGATACGTCTTGAATTATTCCCTGATATACTAGTTCATAAACTAGCTATGACAGTAGATCCATCAGACAGTAGTTACACGCCATCTTTGATTGTTACGTCAGTTGGAGATGTACCAACGTCTGTGCAAGAAGTACAAACAACGCATGTCATGGAGACTGATACCTCAATTAAACTGCTGGAGAACTTGCGAGAAGTAAGTTACTGTTTTCGTTGTCAGACATCGCTGGTTGGATGCAATGTTATCTATTATGTAATCTGGTAACGAATTATGGCTGAGGCACATGTGTAAATAGAGAAAAAAACTTGTCGAGATATTCTGTCTGTCACGATAGCAACCGTTCGTGTTTGTATACAAATTAAACTCGAGTGACTTTGGAGGAATTGGAAAGTACTTATGTACACCCTCGTCTACGAATTGGGTTTACATAAACTTTTGAATTCTCCCAACTTACTCTCGTGTTTGCAACATGCTATATAAATATATACGGGAGGTCATTTTCTTTATTTTTTAAAAAATAAAAAATGTCTTATATGTGATGTTCCTTTTACAATGAATCAGCTTAACTGCACTAAAAACTTAAAAACATGGAACCTCAGGGAGATACCTTAAGACGAGGATTACTAGCCCAGCGGTTCGCGTTTTGCATTGTATTAGTACTATTCTACGGAGTCATCACCTCTCATATATAACCAACCAACTTTCATAAGTGATCATCTCTCATAATCAACACGACGCTCATTGTTTGATATATGGCAAGCTGGGACGTGCGCCATTAAACGCAAGTTTAGAGTAGCAGAACGTATTGAACACTTGCTGCATCAAAACCAAGATTTCCATAATTTGGTGTCTGAACTTTTCAAGAAAAAAAGATAAATTTAAATGACTTTTTGTTGATCTTTATTCTGTGGCTTATATATTCCAAAATGGTGACGTAGATTGAAAGTAGCCAATCAAATAATCGGACATCGAACCCTTATTCTAGATTATATGACAACACTGCTTTTGATTTGTTTTAAATTTATTATCGACGGTACAGTTTCAACTTACAAGTTGTTTTTCACAGGCCGTGCTATTTATAATTCTTTCACAAGCTCAAAAAGAAAAAATTATGCCTGCAAGATATATAACAAAAAGTACTATGTTACAAATTTTTTTCTTCATATTATAAATATTATTCAATAAAGTGTTTGTCAATTAAATTAATTAGTAGAATATTGATTTGAACTTTTGTGCCAAAATAGCTAAAACTTTTTTTTTTGGTATTTGTAGTATCTATTAATTCTTTTTATTGGGTCACAGGAATGCCGTTTTGTTGAGATTTCTATCAAACAATGCAGGAGTAGTGGAATTGACACAAAAGTTCACGGATTGACCATCATTGGGAAAAGAAAATCTGATGAAGATCAGATCGCTTGTGGTTTTTCCTTCCTTGCGTTGGATGACCAACCGGAACAGTCGACAAATGGTGTTGCTCAGAGAAAGACACAACGTTCCAGTAAGGACTCTAGAGAAGGAAAAGTACAAGTATATGTCTGGGGACTGAATGATAAAGATCAACTTGGAGGACAGAAAGGCTCAAAGGTAATGAATATTTTTTTTATCAAGAAACATATAGGGAACGTTAGTGTAAGACTACTTATAAGATAACCGTGTTTTTCTGTTAGGTAACCTTGGTTGGTTACCCTTTAAAGACGGTACGATATCGCTAGAATTTGGTCTACATTTTTATTAAATTGCCTATCTCATATTTGGGATTTTTTTGTAATAGATAAAGCATGAGTATGCAAGCGAGCCGTAGTAAATCAGATACAGATAAGCTGCTCATGCTTTATCGTACTTATCAAATGGACGCATCTAAGTAGCCATGTTTTCAAACTATTTTTCAAGTTGGAGTGATTTTAGCTAGTAAGTAAATTGAGGAAAAAGTTTATGTAAATCAGGACGAATCTGTATGCGATTTACAGATATTGATTAAACATTCATTTCTTTTGAATTTTCTTCATGAATTATTAACGAATTTGATAAATATTTATAATCTTTTGCAATTTCTGAGAGGAACTGTTTAATATTATCGTGTTAAAGTTGGTTTACTTACTTTACTATTCCTATATTCCTATATGCATGCAGCATGTTAGTTTATTATTGTGCTGGTTTTATTTGATGTGCCATGGTTGTTTTCTAGTATAATTATTTTCTGGGACCATTACGAAGTAGAAATGGCTAGAATAACGTACGCGAACGGCAGTTTAGGAGCTTTCCTTGATCTGGGATACTCGGTATACAATCCGTTAAGCTCTCTAAATTGACCAGAATAACCTATCATTTGGAAAACGAGAGATACGATATAATATACAATAATCTTTATTTACACGCAATAAAGTTTAAGCATTCCACTTGTGGGAGTCGTTATAAAGTTATATAAACTAATCTCCTAATCTATTAAAATCATAATTCAATCTAACCTAACTACAGTACCTACATATTATGTACAGTTAAAAATATTTAAAATACTCAATAACTCATGACGAAAACACAAAAGAAATCAATACCGTAGCAGTGGTTGTAAATCGGATACAGCATCGTCTTGATTTGCATAAACTTTACCTTCGATTTTCTCGGCTAAAACAAACCGTATCCCCAAAATAGTTGGTGAACTTGATTACTTAGATGCATTTGTATTTTAAGAAAGATACAGCATTCGCAGCCTATATCGCTGTATCTGATTTACTACGACTCGCTTGCAACTCGCCTTGTAAATCAGTTACAGCTCGGCTACTCAAGATGATTAAAAATACATGTAATATAAAATTAGGCATAAAATTTGGAATTGATTAAACTGATAAGCCATTAACTGAATTGGTGCAATTGCTCTTTCTATTTCAGATTAAAACGCCGACATTATCAGAAACATTGACTGACTTCAACGTGGCCCAACTAAGTGGTGGTTCTAAAAGTCTCTTTGCTGTCACACGTTCTGGTGAAGTTCATGCGTGCGGTGAATCAACCAATGGTCGCCTGGGTCTTGGTACAATCAGTGGTAATGTAGCTGTTCCTCGGCTTATAGACAGTTTATCTGGTGTCCACGTGAAGAAACTAGCTGTTCATTCAGGAGGT
Organism: Corallium rubrum; assembly: GCA_964035015.1. Taxonomy (NCBI): domain Eukaryota; kingdom Metazoa; phylum Cnidaria; class Anthozoa; order Scleralcyonacea; family Coralliidae; genus Corallium; species Corallium rubrum. The sequence goes on from OZ035997.1 coordinate 47,922,142, forward strand.
CGTCACTGCTTAGCAATCACTACATTAGGTAAACTGTTCTCCTGGGGCGAAGGTGAAGATGGAAAGCTCGGTCACGGCAGTAGACAGTAAGTGTATAAAGTGCCTTTGAAGCGGAAATTAAGTCTGGCGTATGTGAAGAAAAAAACCCACTTAAAAAGACAAACTAACCTCTTTTGCAGTTTTTCTTTTTCTTGCTTTGTTGTTGAGATATTTTGTTGCTTAACTCTTTCACTGCTACAGTAGACTCATATTATTTTTCTCTTTTACTCTAACGCCAGACGATAAGTATACTCGTCAAAGAGAGAAATTTAGCGGTGAAAGAGTTCACATGCAAATTAAATATCTTGACATCACATGCATGCATAATGACTTATCGGAGAGGTTTATATTTGCTATTATCAAACATAATCACTTGAAAATTCTACCTGTTTTGTGTTGTTGGAGAAACACACCCATGCATGCTTTTTCGAATTAATTTGGTTTGATAATAGCAACGATTTATAATCTTCTCCGATGACTCATTATGCACATGCATGTGACATCAAGATGCCTATTTTACATATTAAACAACCTGAAATAACTCGTCATTGAAGCAAGGAAACAAAAAACTACAACAGATTTTACTTTGCCATTTTAAGTGTTCTTTCAAATAAGACAAACTTGATTTTAGCATCATGTAAGAAGTTTTTCTAAGAGTAAGCTTTTCGGGTTGTTTTACTCCCAATGCCACTTACACTACTTGAAATGTAACCTACGTCATCTTAGTCCAAGTAGCTCAATAACCATAGCGTCCCATCGGCTGACAGAGGGTCACAAGTTTGCTTTCCCGACTAAGATTGCTCGAAGGTCCTTTGTGATGTTGTCACATGATAACGTTGTAGTTAAACATAACGCCATCGTGCAAAGGGCCTATTGAAACAGTTAAGCAACGAGCTTGGGAGTCCGCCTCTGCTCTCGAAATCTTATACTGCAGTTGAAGTACAATAAAGCCCTGCCTTGTTGACTATCGCTCATAGAAAGCGAGGGCGATTTATCTAATTGTTTTAGTATATAAGTTTATACGTTTCTAACACTAATAATATAGAGGGCAAAATTTCTCGAATATGATTGGCTAATGAAGAGGGCATTTTTTTGTAATCCAGGGCAAAATTACTTGCACTTGATTGGTTCCTTGATCAGCGGTACTTGCATGTGATTGGTCGCTTGGTTACTTAGCAACAGTGAACCTCAGAGGACTGACAATGTTTTCAAAAAATCTGCAAGGTTTTTCGGTCAGAAAATGCTTTTTTGTTTACTTTGAACTACTTTGAACTATTGAAGGAGTGTAAACTATTAGTGAAAATGAATACAGTAGAAAATTTACGAACTTTTGCCTGTGTTTACAAGAAGAAAGCTACATGCACAGCGATAGAGCGAGGGAAATTTGGAATGTTGCTGAGTACCGACCGTGATAAGGTACATGTACTTTGACATTTTTTGGACATAATATGGCTCTTAAATAATTTTGCCCGCTATATTATTAACACATAATCGCATGAGTTCTCGTAAAATTAAGGTTTACTTTCACTCGTGTTTTCAAAATCTTACAAATTACCCTCGTCGCTTCGCGACTCGGGCAATTTTGTAAAATTTTGAAAACACTCGTGAAATTAAACCTTAATTTTCCTCGGCCCCATGCGATTACCTATACAAAAAATGATTTTTATTACACTTTTTTATAAAATATTGCAAATGCTCTTCCCAAAACAAGACAATCTGACATACACTAGACTTTAGAGTGGTAGAGAAAGTTGAAAAATACCAAGGACCTTAAGTGGGGGTGAAAAGAATATGACAGTGCCAGACATTCATTATTTTCCTGTTGTCACAGGGGCACTATCCACAAATGTTTTAAAGGTTTACTTATTAAAAAAGGTGAAATACAAAGTCAAAACAACTTTGCCTTATCTTAATCTTAAAGTATATAATGAAGTAACTAAGTTGAGATAGATTTGTTGAGAAATTCAACCATAGTCAATCGAGATATGGTCTGGAAACTCCGCTAAAGTCTTTGGTCTATCTTTTTGTTCGCCTTTATGCATTTTTGTGCACGGTGCACGGTCACTGAACACATTGTATTTTAGTATAATGAACGAATGGCCAATGGCAACGTTTCAGTTCAATCACTCAACCGTGCTATTTAAATATTAATAAACCTAAAACAAAGGATGTGCACGATGTAAGGTACGGCTCAACATAAAATCACACCTCATTATAGGCGCTTTGAAGTTTGCCGAGTTTCCAGACCATATCTCGATTGACTATGATTCAACATAATTCATAGTTCAATCGCGAAATACGGAGTTGGATCACTAAAATCGCTATATCTCACAAACTAGTCGCTCGATTTTTACGCTACAACCAGTAGTAATAGAGGAGAGGTAGATGACAATATTTGTGTCGTTTAGAAGGTACGAAAAACATTTGAAAGTGAAAATTTACGGAATTAAAACGAACTCGAACCGCCACTGTGTGAAGCTATTTAAAGCATTACCATCTTCTTTAAACTTGCATTTGCAAGCAAAAATAAGAGTAGACAATCTTTGAAAACACTTTAAACGTTAAGTATAAAGATTAAACTGCACATATTTCCTGTTATTTCTTGAATGGATTGAGTAATTTTGAAGAACGAAGCATTTCTATTAGGTGACGTTTTGTCGTTTTACAGTATTAAATATATTTTGAAATTAATTAGGCCAGTTGTTTAGTACTGTTGTTATATTTTTTTTAAATTTCATAAAACTAACATGTAGGAATTAAACTTATGATAGAGGTAACTTACCGTAAATGTTCGATTTAGCGCCGCGGCGCTTATTAAAATTTGCAATCTTTTGGTGCGGCGCTTAATCGAGAGCGGCGCTTATTAAAAAAAGTTGACAAAATGCTCATACCACAACTTTAATTATCCATAGAAAAACCCAATAAATTTAACCCAATAATTTTCATGATACCCAATAGCACAATAAATTCAAAAAAGAACGTCAACGTCCTGGTCATCGCCTTCTTCATCGTCGTCTATCCATAGATGTGGATCAGAGGCATCTTCGACATCTGAATCAGAGACTTCAAAGGGATTTGTGTCCGGCTCTTTTAGGATGGACAGCTGCGATCGAAGTACCTCGCGACCTTGACTGGTGAAAAACTCCAGTGATGTATTAAAGATATGTTGATATGTTAGCGTATCGGTTTGTGTTTTTTTGCTGATTCATCTTTTTCGAAGGTGCGGCGCTTAATCGAGAGCGGCGCTAAATCGAACATTTACGGTATGTTTAAATTACTGCTTGGTGTCACCACCTGTGAGCTGTTTGCTGTCTTGTTGTTTGCCCCAGGGGCCAGGGCTATTTGTATGTTTTAATACCATATTTGCAGTTAAAAAACTGAATTACAAAATATACCAAATTTCTATTAGAATACATGATAGAATATATATAAAGTTTTTTCACATCATTGTCTTACAGAAGGAATAAAACTTATTCTATAGCAATCAGTTTTGCATGTTGAAATCATCTGATATTGTGCAAGTTTATATACAGCACTATGAACCATTGATTAGTTGAAACTAACTAGGCAGAAATGTTTGCATGCAATTGCATTCTCCATTCTTTTTTTGTAATCTGGAAAGGCCTGATTAGCAAAATTTAATCTCAGATTGGACAAGGACATTGTTTTAGTAAAACTAATTTCTCTGAATGACTTTGTTTGGACATATATAATTATGCAAAATTCAAAGTTAGTGCAAATTTGCTGTTGCACTGGTGCAGTTCAAGAAGAAATTCAACCTCAATTCAATCACAAACAGTCAATCCCAAATATTTATTTTTATATAGCAAAAACTAATTTACACTGTAGCACAAATCAAAGTACAGTATCAAACTACAGAAATAATTTACAAGTGACCATCCAATAAACACAATACTCCATTGAAATTCTTATTAAACACCAGTCCTGTTTTGATCTAAAATATGTACTATGAAGGAGCTTAGCAACCCCAATCTTGGACTGATCGCATATATTTCAGTACACTGCTTTCAAGTTCAAGAAGATCAATGGTCTGACATGATATGAATATATTAAACAAGTTCAAGAAGAAGTACTGTATGCATGATTCAACTGTAATAAAAAAACAAAACAAACATAAAAATCACAGCCACACTTCTCAATAAAAATATTAAAGTTATTATTGGAGAGCTATTAACTTTAGTTTTGAAAAGCGGGTGGATTGTGGACACTTGGTAGTTTGATTTATGGAATACTGGTCAGCAAATTTCAGTATTCGTTGTTCAGAGCTACTCGTCTAATTCAATAAATAATAACACATACGTGTGATTTCATCTTTGTACTCAATGTTTGAAATGTTTTCAAAGAGTTTCTACTCTTATTTTCAAGCCGTAAAGGCAAGTGCGTAAAATCGACAAGAATACTTTAGTGGCTCTATACTGTGGCGGTTTTAATTCCGTAAATTTTCACTTTCAGATGTTTTTCATGTCTTCTAACCAGCAAAAATATTGTCATTTACCTTCTCTCAATCACTACTGGTTGTAGCGTGAAGATCGGGCGACTAGTTTGTGAGATATAGCGATTTTAGTGAAGCAAATCCGTATTTCGTCATTACACTCCTTGTTGACCTGGCTGAGGTTTACTGGCTGCGAGCTTCGCAGACCTCGCGCATGCGCACTGAAAAACGGCGACACTCCATACCCCGAGTGGCCCTTCTGCTCAGTTCTTTATTCTGTGGTTTACACTATCGCATAGATCAATTTGGGTCGATTAATTAGTTTATCTGATGTACGCGATATACTCCCAAGAGCATTAAACGGCTTAAATTAAGTTTTACTTTACCTTTTTGTAGAAATTTTGACAAACCGAAACTTGTAGATTCCTTAAAATCTGTCTTTGTTCGCGATGTATCTGCTGGTAGTTCACACAGTGCAGCAATTACAAACGATGGAGAACTATACACGTGGGGGTTAGGAGAATATGGTCGTCTGGGGCATGGGGATGCAAACTCAATGAATAAACCGAAACTGGTAAGAGAAATAAATGTTTGGGTTATTTATTTTAGGATTTTGAATGGTTTTAACACGATTTCGCACAACGTGTGCACTTGATGGACTTTGGACCAGGGGTCGAAGACATTCTTTTTATTTGGCCATTCCTTTACAAGGACAGTGGTTCTGCTGATCATAAACAACTTAGTTCTGAAAACTCTACGTTTGTTTTGCGATTCAAAGAGTTTTTGTTAAGTAGATTAGCCATACGAAAAAGTATTAGTACCGGTTTCGGGAGATGGGGGGGGGGGGGGGTCAGCATTCAGCATGTCTTATATGTAGCAGAGAATAGGGAGTTCGAGGCTGTTTCTTGTTTTACGTCAAACAAGGAACTCGCCCCAGAGTTTGTAAGATAAATGCGTATAATAAATAACCAATAGTTCTTTGTAGTTTAATCTGCAAACAAACGAAATATTAGAAAACCAGTTCCTGGTTTGACGTCTCACAGTGTTTTCGACTTAGTCTCAAAAAGTACGTTGTGGTCATTATTATTGCCAATATAATCGCTTGTAAAACCAAGAGGATTCTCCTGCGTGTTTTGAAGTTGGTTTAAAAAATCATTAAATGAAACAAGAAAACAATTGAGAACCAGACACAGCACTAACGAACGAACGAACGAACGAACGAACGAACGAACGAACGAACGAACGAACGAACGAACGAACGAACGAACGAACGAACGAACGAACGAACGAACGAACGAACGAACGAACGAACGAACGAACGAACGAACGAACGAACGAACGAACGAACGAACGAACGAACGAACGAACGAACGAACGAACGAACGAACGAACGAACGAACGAACGAACGAACGAACGAACGAACGAACGAACGAACGAACGAACGAACGAAACTGCTAGTTTGGTTTGCTGATTATAAATACCCTTGTTAAATATAAACGACAGCCTGTAAAAAAAAATGAAGAGTGGCAAACAGTTTTTGTTGTTTAACATCTTAAGATTTATGTTAGTAGTGTTTTCAACTTGAAGTTGGTAAAGTTTTTTCGTATGTACATGTTTTTTGCTGTACAAACTGTCGAAAACAACCTCGGTCTACCATCTGAGTTCCAGTGGCTCAATGGTAAGAGCGCCCGAGTGGGATTTGGAAGGTTGTGGGTTCGAGTCCCGTCTGGAGCTCAGAGTTTTTCTCTGAGTTTACTTACGACAGCTTGTACAGCAAAAAACATACGAAAAAATCTTAAGATTTGTTTGTTTACCCTATGCTTCACCCCCCTTTCTCAGACAATCATTTTCAGCAAAAGGAAACTCTTAATAAGGAAGAGTATTGTAATAACGATTAACAATGATTACTTTTAGGTTCTGGCATTTCAAGGTTATCACGTTGTGAGCGTTGCTTGTGGCAGTCGTGATGCTCAGACTCTTGCACTGACAGACGATGGTGCTGTTTGGTCTTGGGGTGATGGAGACTTTGGTAAATTAGGACGAGGTGGTAGTGAAGGATGCCAGGTTCCTCAACCAGTTGATAGACTTAAAGGAGAAGGAGTCATCAAAGTGGAGTGTGGCGCTCAGTTTTCACTTGCTCTTACAAAATCTGGCTTAGTTTACACTTGGTATGTACTAATTTGACTGGGGGGTTTGTACCTACCTCCATACGTTTTTTATAAGGACTGGTAACGAATTAAGGCGATAGAACATGCGCATGCATCAAACTTGTTCAGCTGTTATTCGGTCACTACAGCTACCGCTCATGATCAATAGAAGTGATCAAATTTCTTTAAAACATGTTAATTAATCAAGAATGTATTAAAGTGAAACAACGTCTAATTTTATAAATTTTTTACAAATCTAGAATTTTCTAGATGCAATGAATTTTCAAAATCCAGTAAATATAATTTTATAGGACAAGATCTGTTAATCCCTTAATATCACATGTGCTATGATGGTCTGCACTGCTTATGAAACTAAATTTTCGCTAATTTCTTTATTTCATAATATAAAAATATAGAAATCGCTGATATTGCTACATATTATGCTCACGTGAGCAAAAAAGTGTTTTATTTTTATGTTTAAACTTGCCAAACCGTAGCATTTTGAAATGTCAGCAAGGACTGAGACGAGTAACAGTACCTGTGACGTCACAAGTTGGATCAGGACTAAACAAGTTTATGATAATGATCCACCGTGTGACGTGAAATAGTTGTGGCGTTATTGTGTTGACGTTTCACAGCCCTAGCTATCAACTTTGAACTGAATGCAAACCATCTGCACCTTTTTCAGGTCAAATTCAGAAACTTCCAAACGAATTTCAGACACTTCTAAGTAGTAGTTAATATATGAGCGGCCGATCTTTATGGGCATTTACATGATGAATACTTTGTTTAAGTGTTGTAAGAAACGTTAGATAAGATTATTTTTATTCAGAAAAAAACTGAATTTGAGCCGCTAGTGTCTAATAACTTTGATAAAACATTGATGTTTTATTAATCAATGTTTTAACAGTATTTACAAACACCTGATTAAACATTCATTTCTTTTGAATTCTCCTTATGAATTATTAATGAATTTGATAAATGATATTCAGATTGTCCAAATGAATTTCAGACATTTCCGAATGATACTCAGATTTTCCAAATGATATTCAGATTTTCCAAATGATATTCAGATTTTCCAAATGATATTCAGACATTTCCAAATGTTATTCAGACATTTCCAAATGCTATTCAGATTTTCCAAATGATATTCAGATTTTCCAAATGATATTCAGACATTTCCAAATGATATTCAGACATTTCCAAATGATATTCAGACATTTCCAAATGATATTCAGACATTTCCAAATGATATTCAGATTTTCCAAATGATATTCAGATTTTCCAAATGATATTCAGATTTTCCAAATGATATTCAGATTTTCCAAATGATATTCAGATTTTCCAAATGATATTCAGATTTTCCAAATGATATTCAGATTTCCCAAATGATATTCAGATTTTCCAAATGATATTCAGATTTTCCAAATGATATTCAGATTTTCCAAATGATATTCAGACATTTCCAAATGATATTCAGACATTTCCAAATGAATTTCAGACATTTCCAAATGACTTCAGATTTTCCAAATGATATTCAGATTTTCCAAATGATATTCAGATTTTCCAGATGATATTCATATTCTGATATTCAGACATTTCCAAATGAATTTCAGTCATTTCCAAATGAAGCGAGAGGCTAAAGTTCGCTTGAACAGTAAATAGTTCGGATCAGTTGAGGGAACACACACACCTTTTACCCTGCACTACTCAATAAAAAACATTCAATTACACTCGTTGAAATAACAATAGCACTCGTTGAAATAACAATAGCACTTTATTCATTAGCGCGAAACGACATTCAATAACGCTTCTGTAACATCAATAGAAGTGCTATTTTTATTTCAATGAGTGCAATTGAATGGGGTTTTTTATTGAGTAATGCAGGGCAAAAGGTGTATGTGTTCCCTCAGCGCATGATCCGAACTATTTAAAGGTCTTTAATTAGAATACATCAAACGTGTATCTTTACAATCAAATTACTCCTAAGGATTTTTCAATGTGGCCGTGTCGAGGCATATCAAAGGCGCTTTAAGCAGCCGCCATACGACACAGTTCAGACCACGGATCCCAGCTAAGCCCTAGGTGTTGATTTTACGGAAGGAGGAAAACCAGAAAACCCGGCGAAAAACCCTCGGAGTACAGGAGAGACCAACTAAACTCTACTCACATGAGTCCCAAGCTCGAGAACGGGGTTGTTCCCAGACGGTCACCCATCCAAGTACTAACCCCGTCTAACCGGGCTTAACTATTGGTGAGAGGCAGCGCCCTAACAGCACACGCCATCCGTGCTCCCCTTTACTGTTCAGGCGAACTTTAGCCTCTCGCTTCATTTTGGAAATGTCTGAAATTCATTTGGAAATGTCTGAATATCATTTGGAATGTCTGAAATTCATTTGGAATGTCTGAATATCATTTGGAAATGTTTGAATATCATTTGGAAAATCTGAATATCTTTTGGAAAATCTGAATATCATTTGGAAATTCCTGAAATTCACTTGAATTATCTGAAATTCACTTGGAAAGTTCTGAAATTGATCTGAATTATCTGAAATTCGTTTGGAAGTTTCTGAATTTGACCTGAAAAAGGTGTCGTTGCTCTGTCCAAAGTATCTTGTAACGAACATTACAAGATACTCTGGACAGAGCAACTACACCTTTTTCAGGTCAAATTCAGAAACTTCCAAACGAACTTCAGATAATTCAGATCAATTTCAGAACTTTCCAAGTGAATTTCAGAAATTTCCAAATGATATTCAGATTTTCCAAATGATATTCAGAAATTTCCAAATGATATTCAGACATTTCCAAATGATATTCAGACATTTCCAAAATGAAGCGAGAGGCTTGCACAGTAAATAGTTCGGATCAGCTGAGGGAACACATACACCTTTTTTGCCCTGCATTACTCAATGAAAAACATTCAATTGCACTCATTGAAATAAAAATAGCACTTTATGTAATCAATGCTATTGATGTTACAGAAGCGTTATTGAATGTCGTTTCGCGCTAATAATAAAGTGATATTGTTATTTCAATGAGTGCAATTGAATGTTTTTTATTGAGTAATGCAGGGCAAAAGGTGTATGTGTTCCCTCAGCTGATCCGAACTATTTACTGTTCAAGCGAACTTTAGCCTCTCGCTTCATTTTGGAAATGTCTGAATATCATTTGGAAATGTCTGAAATTCATTTGAAAATGTCTGAATATCATTTGGAAAATCTGAATATCATTTGGAAAATCTGAATATCATTTGGACAATCTGAATATCATTTGGAAATGTCTGAAATTCATTTGGACAATCTGAATATCATTTGGAAGTGTCTGAAATTCGTTTGGAAGTTTCTGAATTTGACCTGAAAAAGGTGTAGTTGGTTTGCATTAAATGGTATGATACCAAATATAAAGAAGACAAAACATGCTTATTGGCGCAATTCAGAAGTTCCGACACACAGAGAAACATGAAATGGATTTCTTCTAGAATGACGCCAAACTAGATGTAGCCACCAATGAAAAGATCCTTGGAGTAAAACTTGACAAGCATTTGAAATGGGACATGCACATTGATTACCTCATTAAGAAGATAAACTCTAGAGTTTGCCTCCTCAAAAGAACAAGAAATTATTATAACTGTTCATTGTAGAAAATTATTATATAATGCTTTAATCAAGCCTATGTTCGAGTATTGTTGTACTATTTGGGGCAATTGCTCAAATCCAACCTCGTCCCCAGGGCATTTTGCCTCCACGTTGGGAGTCGGCGAAAATGGCCCTGGCATCGGCTGGTCACGTGACACCCAGAATTTTGGGGTGTTTTGGCAAGAAAATTTATGCGGTCTTTGTGTTTCGTTTTTGTAGAATACGTATACATGTCATTGAATAATAAATAAGAAATATTTAACGCTCTGCCGAATCACTCATGTGAACCTTTATCATAAATGCAACTGGCTAGCATTATTCATCATGATACTCCCCACGATTATCCAGGATACATTTAAATGTCGGGAAGAAACATATATCTAATGTTGTTCTTGCCTTTAACCAAAGCTATCGTTACAATTCTTTGGATGAACTTCGCAGAGTGGATTTATTGCAATTCATATTTTGATGAATAAATTACACTGTATCTGAATTAATCAAGTTTTGAAACCGGCCAATCGGATTATAGAATCGACCAGCCGATGCCAGGGCCATTTTCGCCGACCTCCCAACGTGGAGGCAAAATGCCCTGGGGACGAGGTTGGCTCAAATCAAAATTTAGAAAGATTATTGAAAATTCAAAAAAGGGGTGCTAGAATAATACTTAATGCTAATTTTTTTGACAATTCTGTTAAACTATTTACAAAATTAGGATGGCTTCCTATTGATGATATCATACGCACAAAGAAACTTTATATGCTCCACAAAATCAGCCATGGTCATTCCCCAGATTATTTTAAAACATATATTGAATATCGTAAAGATCCTCACAAGCATAACACTAGAGCTGCTTATAAAAACAATATTGTTATGCCCTCGTATAAGAGAATGTCAGGATGTAAAACCTTTCAGGCGAGCTCCATCCGCCTTTGGAATGACACCGACCCAAGTATTAAAAATATAGTATCTCATAAACATTTCTTTGATAAGATACACGATAAATTTTGGGGGGAAAAAACAAGCATAATATTAGAGCTGCTTATAAAAACAATATTGTTATGCCCTCGTATAAGAGAATGTCAGAATGTAAAACCTTTCCGGCGAGCTCCATCCGCCTTTGGAATGACACCGACCCAAGTATTAGAAATATAGTATCTCATAAACAATTCTTTGATAAGATACACGATAACTTTTTTTTTTTTTGGGGGGGGGGGGGAGGGGGGGGGGACATTACTTTTGAACATTTTGAGATTTCAAGAACTTATTAGGTTTATATTTCTGTTTTCTTTGTTTTGTTATTTAGTAGTTAAATATTTGTATATATAATTAGTTAATTTTTTCATTGTTTTTGTACCATTTTCGCCATTATGTAAAATACTGGGTCACCGGTAGTAATGTTAACCCTCATTAAATAAAGTCTTCTAATCTAATCTAATCTAATCTAATCTAATCTAATCTAATCTAATCTAATCTAATCTAATCTAATCTAATCTAATCTAATCTAATCTAATCTAAATAAAGTGTTCTCCAAAGACGTAAATATAAATATTTTTATATTATCAAATAATACAAAAAGCAAAAATTTAATTTCATAAACACTTTAAAGGAGAACGTCAGTCAAAAATGGATTACTTTTAACTAAAATTTCATTTAATGTAATGTTTGAAAATTTTAATAGTTTTACGATATCTACATTCGTATTTGAAAAATGACGTATTTTATGTCGCTAGTTTTAGTTTGAATAACGGCTTGATTTTCTTTTTATATTTGATGTCATATCGTCAAAGTCAGGTCTAAATTGTAGATATGACGTCAAAATTGAAAAGAAAATTCCCCTGTACATTAATTTGAACCGTTATTCAAACTAAAATGGCGGCATAATATACGGAACGATAACATCATTTCTCAAGTACGGAAGCAGATATCGTAGAACTATTAACATTGCCAAACGTGACATTTACGAGGCTTTCATTTAAAAGTAATCTATTTTTTGGATGAAGTTCTACGTGCTTTGCACAATCGTGCTTTGCATGCGTCTTGTTTTAAAGATGTTTCATTCAGAAGGGCAAATATTATATATCATTTAAAAAAAAGTGTATAAATTGCCATTTCAGGGGAAAGGGAGACTATTACAGACTTGGACATGGGAATGATTCTCATGTCCGCCGTCCTCAAGTAGTGGAGATTTTTAGAGGCAAGAAGATTGTTGACGTAGCCGTGGGAGCTCTACATTGTCTGGCAGTTACTGAACAAGGCCACGTGAGTAAACATTTTATCTCGTATATTGTTTCAAGATCCTAGTGTGTACTGGATCTTTACTATAGCTTTACTATAGCTTACAAAATAATCCAGAAATGACTGTGCATGTCTATGGGTTCTCAGACCGTTGGTTGCTCTTCGCCGAAACGACAGCGTTTACGTTTTGATACTTGATAACAAATTACCCACGCACTATTATATACTTTTTAGTGCAAAGTTTCGCAGAAACTTTGCAGTATTGTGATGGTGGCGAAAATTCACACGATAGATAGATAGATAGATAGATAGATAGATAGATAGATAGATAGATAGATAGATAGATAGATAGATAGATAGATAGATAGATAGATAGATAGATAGATAGATAGATAGATAGATAGATAGATAGATAGATAGATAGATAGATAGATAGATAGATAGATAGATAGATAGATAGATAGATAGATAGATAGATAGATAGATAGATAGATAGATAGATAGATAGATAGATAGATAGATAGATAGATAGATAGATAGATAGATAGATAGATAGATAGATAGATAGATAGATAGATAGATAGATAGATAGATAGATAGATAGATAGATAGATAGATAGATAGATAGATAGATAGATAGATAGATAGATAGATAGATAGTGTAAACTTTTCCGGGGGGTGTGCCAAGTTTAGCGACATATAAGTTGTCGTGCTTGGATGAATAATATCGTTGTCAATAGGTACTTTAAAGAGTTTCACTGATAACTAAGGCAATTTAGTAAAGTATCTGTGGATATCTCTTGAAAGACTTAAGTCAAATATTACATTTTAATCTTGAAGTATGTCGAGTCTAAAATCAGAATATAATGTTTTCCTCTGGGTGTTTTCCCCCCGGTTTATGTAGAAATCTTACTGCGCACGCGCGAAACTAAATTTTACAAAAGTGAATACCACATGATGGCGGAGACACAAAGAAGGCGCGACCGACAAGCGATTTAATAATAGAGAGGAGGCGATGAATTTTCTTGTCAAAATAAGGACTATGTGGTCTAATTAAATATGGTCTGAGCGAAAGGATTATATTGTCACATGTATTTCGAGGTAAGCGTATGTTCAGTAGTTTTTATTAGTTTATATTTCACTGTTGACGAATCGCGCCCAGCCGCCCAACTGCTAATTTTGAAATTTATAGAGTCAAACTAGAGATTTTCTTAAGGGTGGTATGATATTAGCCGCTCAGGTATGATGAACGAAGGGCGCTGAGTGCATAAACTTTCTTAGACGATAAACTCAGTACAATCATCGTCTTTTGTTTTGGTCGTTTGTGCTGCCGTGTTTAACATAATTCATCTTTTTTTCGCCTCTTCACGGTTTGGTAATTTCCAAATACTTTATATACACAACTATATTTTCATACTATTAAGGCCTACGACAATTGCCTCAGACAAAATTACTAGTCACAAACGACGTGTTTCCCATAACGCAGATACGCTGTATCATAGATTCATAGTCCAGTTTATTTTGTGTCGATTCTCAAGGCTGCCGTAGTTAGTTTTTCTTTGCCGACATATAAAAGTAATGTGTATTAAATCACCGCTTGAGAAGTCGGCTGTTTGCATAATTGCATCATCGCTGTACTTTTATAGTATAAATATCATACGACATTTAATGGCTGGTTACAGACGGCGTATTTTTTTATGAAATTTCAATTCGCAGTCGAGTTTAACATATAGCCGACTCGCCTTCTTTTGTTTTTATGTCAAGATACCTCGGGCTCAGTGAAAGTCAGCTCTAGTAAAGCAGCCGCCAGCCGAGTACCAGACTTTGAATCTTTATCAATTCGCGTAATAGATTTAACTCATTCCTGTCCGGGGGCTTCCCCAGAGGTGAATAAAATCGTCTGGCGTTAGCCAGAATAAAATACCAAAGACCAATTCGGACAAGAAAGAGTTAAAGAGATAGTTTATAACTCATTCCTGTCCGGGGGCTTCCCCAGAGGTGAATAAAATCGTCTGGCGTTAGCCAGAATAAAATACTAAAGACCAATTCGGACAAGAAAGAGTTAAACAAAAACAGATATTTTATAATAACAGAACAGTCGAAGGTCAAATGAGTTGTTTACGTGTCATTGATACGACCGGATATGAGAGATGAAATCATGTGAGGCATATGACGCCTAGCAACGGGAACGTGATTGGCTGTCTAAATACGGAAATGAGTTTTTTGGTCACATGATATGCTGTTGTTTTGCGCGTTTTCTTTCTTTTCGACGAGGTGTTCGAGAAGTGAAGTTATATCTGTGTTCTCTGCGGCTTTTTACAATCCTGCGACTCGCCAGGAAGCTTCAGTTGGTAGCGAAATGCGAGTAGATGGCCAATGTGTCATCGACACAAGGTTCAGTTGCCACGTTAGCACTTCAGATGCGAAAGGTGACGAGGTGTCAACGTGCACCGACACAGACCCAAAAGTTCATGGGTCTATCACAACGGTGAGCAATTGTGAACTCTATCAAAATCTATGTAAAATAGAACTAATACAGCAGTTAAATTGAAACATGTAACTATCAGAAAAATTTTTTCATGTTGTTTCCTCAAGACTTTTCATTGAATTGTACAATGTATTACATGTACATGTATCGTCAAATTTAAAGCAAAATAAATCATTTGAAATGTAAAAAGCTCAAGTGTTTTTTACTTTTTTTATGTTGAAATACAGTACAGTACTGTTAATTGCTCTACGAAACTTTGCACTATCCTTGGGTTCTAGTTATTATATCAACAAGTGGTGAACTTGAAAATGAAACACATGCGTGAGCGAAATACCTAATTATGAGTGAAATACCCAATTATGAGTGAAATACCCAATTATGAATGAAATACCCAATTATGAGTAAATACCCCATTATGAATGAAATACCCAATTATGAGTGAAATACCCAATTATGAATGAAATACCCAATTATGAGTGAAATACCCAATTATGAGTGAGATACCCAATTATGAGTGAAATACCCAATTATGAGTGAAATACCCAATTATGAGTGAAATACCCAATTATGAGTGAAATACCCAATTATGAGTGAAATACCCAATTATGAATGAAATACCCAATTATAAGTGAAATACCCAATTCGGTTGTGAGATGTAGCTTATTATTGAGTCTATGAGTTAAACCAAATATAACAAGACGCCTGGGTCAGGCGTTCACTTGGACTACTGACAAAGTGCGGAGGTCTCCTCCGCAGAGTGGGTGTGGACTGAGGAAGATCAGATCGAAGGCTGAATGTGGTGCATACTTTACAGTGGTGAACATATTTACGATCAAGACAGTTGTCAGCAACATCTGATCGCTATTAAACTACAAAGTCAGTCAGTCAGTTTCGAAGTCTACCAACAGCGTGCAAGAACACCTTGATCAAAAGGCAAAGCTGTTCAACTTCTTGTCCAACTCCAAAAGCAAAAGGAGCAAAGAACTTACAACATGTCTCACGGCCTCACTACGTCACACGGCTAACAACTCACCGGAAGCGTGAATAGCAGCGGAAGTAAAAAGTGCAAAAATGCAAAATCGTTACACCAGAAAAATCAAGCCGAAACCTAGACCCGGTCTACCCGAGTAATAAACTTCATTTTAATAGCGTATTTCTCGAGTGGACATCGACACATGACTCCAAGATGTCTGCTTTTTCTATTCTTGTTGAATACACGAAAGGCCATCATGTTTGCAATCAATTTTTTTAGATTTAGGAGACAAAGATACGGAGGAAAATGTTGGAGGAAAATATACTCCAAATACAATAACTGCCAATGAGATTCTTTTGTTAAAATTCCCCCAACATGGTCGCCATGACGTCAAGTGCAAACCAAGGATGCAGACATACATGTATATACATTTGGGAAAAAATGTTGTATTATTACAGTATGTAATCTTACGACAACTTCAGTGCTTTTAAAGTGTTTGTTAAAGTGTAGGCAATATATCAAATGCGTCACCAAGGCTTTCTTAAAAGTAGCCAACAGGAATTTAAGATTATAATTGGAGAATGTCAAGTGTCTAACGAGCTCGAATTCAATTTATACAATACCCTGGTTGCTATGCGTGTTTTCATTGGTTGTTACCCATGATCTATTAGAGGACAGACACATGGATCACGTCAGATCACGTCAGCTGACTTGCTTTTTTCTTTCTTCAATCATGCCCCAAAATCCGGCAAGAAGTATTGTGTAATTTTTATATTGTATAAAACAAATAGATTCCATTTTTTTGTTGTCTGTTCAGTTATAGATGCACAGAAGACGTCACAACGTGGTAAGAACATCAGTGACCCACTCGACTGCGTCTCGTGGGCCACTTTTTTGTTCTTACCACGTTGTGACGTCATCTGTGCATCTATAACTGAACAGACAACGGCAAAATGGAATCTATTTGTTAAATAGATATAGTCGTGTTTATTACAACAGATTTAGTGTGTATTTTATGCGCATGCTTATTAACCTGACTGGCTTGTTCTCGAAAAAAAATTAATTATTTGAATTGCAGACATAAGAACGAGGCTAATTGAGTTGCACAGAATTGAATAGACGATTTGCACGATGACGTGCAATGGCGTTGGGTGACTACAGCTACCTGAATGCTTTGCTAGTAGCTTAGTGCTGATAAATATAGCAAACTGGCAAAGCATTCTGGTAGTTGTGGTCACACAACGCCATCATACGTCATCGTGCAAATGGGTCTATTGAACTGATAGGTTTAGTTTTCAAATGTGGCTACATTATTTTCTCTGTTTTCATTCAGGTTTACGCATGGGGCGACAACGACCACGGACAGCAAGGGAATGGATCGACCTCTGTAAATCGTCGACCGCATCTTGTTGTTGGTTTAGAAGACGTCAAAGTAACTCGTGTCGCTTGTGGTTCATCGCACAGCATAGCATGGTCCGACGTTAACACTCATGTTCCGATAAACCACGAACCAGTTCCATTTCCAGTCAGCGATGACGCGCTTGGTTCGAACACTCTGAGTAAACGACACGCGAATGAGCCTTTGTCGGCAAAAGAGAAAAGTCATTCGAAACAACGGCCATCTCTTAGCAAGATTGTACTAGCGTTAAGAAAGAGAAGCGAAAGGCAACGAGCGTTTGGACACATTCTTTCAGCTCTGCAGATTCATTTTGCTCGTGAAGCGGTTGTGAGTTCATTATCACGAAAAACATTAACTCCTCTAGATCTTGAGGTCAATCGTGAAAGTTTAGATTCCGCTAGCTCAGATACCAGACTAAGTCCATCAACTAAATCAGTTGATCTGTCAATTATTCCTCAAGCAACCTTGAGTGAAGTTGTTCTTAGTAGTGTAACGTCTGATGTTAGTTT
This sequence comes from Corallium rubrum, assembly GCA_964035015.1. Lineage (NCBI taxonomy): Eukaryota > Metazoa > Cnidaria > Anthozoa > Scleralcyonacea > Coralliidae > Corallium > Corallium rubrum. The sequence goes on from OZ035997.1 coordinate 47,940,024, forward strand.
GGATAAACTGTCTAAACAGTTGGGAACTAAAGATGCAGAATTGCTCGTCGATGTTCTCAGACTTGCAGTTGCGCATAGAACAAGCGAGGAAGGAAAAGAGTCGATATCGGCAGTTTTAAAAGAACTTGCCAAGGAAATCCCTGAGGTATGTTCCTGTTATGTCCTATTCATTTTAATAAATAGTATAGTATTTTAAAACTTAATTTATAGAGGGTTAAAAGCACCTGGTTAGCAGAAGCTAATTTTACCCGGGGCCCTCTAAACGGATTACAGCTAAGTCCAGGTGTTGGTTTTACGGAGGAAGGAAAACCGGAGAACCCGGCAAATAAACCTCGAAGCACAGAAGAGACCAACTAAACTCTACTCACACGAGTCTCAAGCTCGAGAACTGGCGTTATTCCCAGACGGCACCCATCCAAGTACTAACCATGTCCAACCGGGCTTAACTTTATAATGCAGTGATGAGAGGCAGCGCCCTAACAGCACAGGCCAACCATGCTTCCCCATGCTCTTTATTTGGACTGCCGAGACATCTTTTTTATGGATCATTTTATGCTTATCAGTTACGGGATTATTCAAAGTCATGTCAAAGGATTTTTACACGATTATTATCTTGCTCACCGAATCTTATTCTTATTCTCTTGGTAATGGATAGTTTTTATTCATGTTATCAGTGGCCCATTGGGGGTGGTTAAACAATACGAAATGTTTAAGAGCTAAATTATTATAGGGTAAAGACAGTACACCAATGGTACCACCATTTCAATGTTTCGGTAGATCGACATGACCGCCGTCAGATGAAAACGATCTATACCTGCATTGATTATTGTAGTATCTAAGCTTGTCCCTAATCTATGGCTTTGTTTTGTTTTGTTTTGTTTAAGGTGGCGGAAATGTTAGTTAAATTATGTAGAACAGAACTGCAGAATGTCGTAGCTAATGAGGACGATGTTCCTCTATCCCAGCTCCCTGTTGTCATTGAAAGCTCTCATCCGTACGCTGAAGACAACAGAACGTGTGATTACGTCAAAATACCTGGTGCGTCGTGCCTCAGAGTTGAGTTTGATCGACAGTGTTCTACGGAGCGATGGAAAGATGTTTTAACTTTGCATGACTGCAATGGGCGAGATATTGGTAATCTTAGCGGGAGAGAAAAAAGTGATTGGTCTACTGAAATACAAATTAATGGTAACGAAATGCGTTATAAATTTACTATTGGAAGTTCAGGAGCCGTGAAAGGTTGGGGTTGGAAGATGACAGTGTATCCAATAGCGTCTTCGGTTATTCCGTACGATGTCTTGTCAGACATGACAGTTCTTGCACGTCCTTCCATTGAACTTACCGTCTGTCTGTTAGGTAAGTGGTTGAAGAGGTGCTTTTACCGAGCGGGCTAGAGTTTGTGTGTGTAATTTGAAAGCGCTGGGCTAACGGTAAGCGGTAGAATGTTTGGTTGAAAATTCTTCTATATATAGTGTACGTAATTCTGGAGTTGTGGATCCATGGGTTTTAAAAGTTCTCGGCAGCGTACCACGTGACTAGCGTAATTATTTTGTACATACTGCGGGCGCAGAAGTGTGATTATCACAAAGTGGCGGTTAAAACGTTTGAGTTTGAGGATGATGTTTTCTAAAATTTGGAAGATAGCCGTGCTGTGCTGTCTTTGCAATGAATACTGAAATATCGAACGTAGAATTTCCGCAAGATCCGGTTTAATATGTGATTCATTGTGTTCCTCCCTATCATTCGATCGACGCCATTTTGAAGTGCTTTGATTTAGTCTATTCCAAAACTTTGAGCGTCGTTGCCAAGTGCATTTAAAAACAGCAATGTGCAAATATTTGACATGTACTGAAACCCAAACAGTCCGGAACACTGTGGAGCATACTAGTTTGGGCTTGGGGTTAGGCTTGGATGGTTTAGTACATGCCTATGCAAAATTACCTCACAACCATGTATTTCTATTTTTACAATAACGTGACCTTTGTGCAATTTCGTTGTTTGCTGATCGTGGTCTATTAAAAGATGGCGTCAAATCCACGTCAGGTCACGTCACGTCAGCAGAATTTGGTTTCTTTTTTCATGGCCCCAAAATTCTTTAATAAACCACTTGAACTTTTACTGCATGAAACAAATAGATTACATTTTCTGTGCGTGTGTACTGTAATAGATCACAGAAGACGTCACAGCGTGTAAAGAACAACAGTCACACCACTCGACTTCGTCTTGTGTCGTACGTTTTTGGTCTTTACACGCTGTGACGTCGTCTGTGATCTATTATAGTGCACACGCGCGGGAATGTAATTTTTTTGTTAAATCAATAACGGTTTCATTTTTCCAAATTTTCATGTCTTTTTACAACTCACTGTTCAGTTTCTTGTCCCATATATACTTACAATTATTTTGTTCTGTCTTTGTGTATTTTTTTGACTTAGACTTTGACTTGGAGGCGTTGGTCAGTTCTGAATTAGTGGTTAACCTTGCTTCTTCGTTAGCCGCGTGTGTTCAGCTAAACAGCTTATCTGCTGAACATCGTACTTGGGCCTTACTACGCTTACGTCAACTTCTTCTCTCCGAGCATGGTCCGCGCATTAATGTCGCTGACCTTTTGGGATCGCGTTTGCAAGCTACAGATGGGTCGTGTCAGGTGAAGCAGTCTAGCGATCCAGTAATGGATGCGGTAAGTAGAATTGGTGGGTCACGATATATGGCTGGAAATCGAGCCTAATTAGGTCTAATACGTAAAGTGCTAATATGCAACGAAATTTCACCCCTCTTTTTTATGATTGCATTTGAAAGAACACTTAAAATGACAAAGTGACATCTTTCGTAGAATTTCGTTTCCTTGCTTCATTCTTGAGATATTCAGGTTTGTTTGATATGCAAATGTCGTACTTCACCGCATCATGACTTTTTGAAAGAGCATCAATTTTAGGATGGTCCAAATATTTTACACACAGCTACACACGTTTAGTGACTAGTCATGGCTACATACATACATACATGCAAGTGCAAATGTACTTTCGATAAGTACTCCATAGACGGATTTTCTGGGGGGTAGGGGGGTGTGGGGGGTGTGTGCTACGGATTCAAACAACACAGTAATTTGATAGAGCCCTATTTCGGGTTTACAGGGTCATTTAACTCTCTCAAAGGACCTGCCAAATCCATTGACTTGACAACTTCAAAAACCTTAGTTTTTTGCTTCGAATGCCTTCTGATGTGCTCTAGAAACCTTGACTTTTTTCAAATTTTTCCGGGGGTGCTTTACTTTCTAGCCTCCCACCAGCGGCTCCACCCCTGGACCTCGCTGGGGGATGAGCCCTGCAGCACAACGTTTTGTGACGCCTTGTGTTACCTCACCAGCTCACCCCCCTAAAATTTCTGGCACCCCCCTAGTAATAAATATGAAAATCCGTCTATGAATTACTCATAGAAAATCATACTTCTCTAAAAATTCATTATGCAGTGTGATGTCATAAGTAGGACATTTGCATACAGTAAAAACCTGCGTATAAAAACCTAGATTTTTCCAAGTTAGCCTAAAAAGGTTCTTATATAAATGGTGTTTACTGTGAAATTTCGTTGCATTGGCACTTTAAGAAAAGTGATGATAAAAGAAAAATAATTGTAAATATAACTAATTAGGTTAGGTAGCTGAGATAGCTACGTGTTATTGATATAATTCCTGAAGAGCGAGTTAGAGAAGTCTATAATAGACGTGTGTGTATATATATATATATATATATATATATATATATATATATATCTGTTTGCGTGCCTTTCTTTCTTTCTTTAGATTGTTGCGTCATCACCTCTTGGAATGTTAATCAAAGGACTTCCCAGCATGCTTCGGCGGCAGTATGAGCATGACGAGCCAATGGTCCGAAGTGGAAAACATTTGTTTTTCAGTCCATTCTTTCAGGTATTTTTTACAGTTCACAACGTTTAAAACCAAAGTTCTTGCAATCTTTGAAAATCCTACAAAGTTCTTGGATTAGAAAAAGGAAATTCCAGGCATGGAAAGTCCTTGAAAATCAAAAAAGGTTCTAGTAAGTCCTGGAATTTCTCTTCTATAGGTGGTTTTCACTGTGAGGTCACAAATTCTAAAATGTTTATTATTAAACCTACAAAGTTGGTTGTTTTATATATTTTGTAGATCGTTATTACGAGTTTTCCTGGAAAATTTTAAGTCGATACAATCATTCCTTCTTGAGTTACAGAGTTTTGAATTATAGCTGACATCAGCATAATTTTCAAATGTCGTTAAAAGCCGCATTGTATGCACAATTGAACGTATAAAGCTTTGTCAAGCTTTAGAAGTGATGTTTAATTGCATCTAATGTACAATCTGTAAACTCTAGAAAAACTACACTTTATACGAGCATTCGCTTTTCGTCCGCCATATTTATTTACCTATTTGGCGTCTGTGAGGTACACAAATTACAAATATTGCGGATAAAAAACGAATGCTCATAATATAAAGTGTAGTTTCAACCAAACTAACATCAGATATAATTAGACATCTGTTCTAAAACTTTAAGGCGGTTTTCCACTAGGCGACATTTGTCGACCGACTCGACATTTTTCTTTTGTCTTGGCTAATTAGTTCCACTCGAGAGCTTGCGGGACAAAAGAAAATGTCGCTTCGCGCGACATTTTTCGCCTAGTGGAAAACCGCCTTAACCAAGCATTGTATGCCCAACTGTGTGTACAAAGTGGCCTATAACGACATTTGGAAATTTTGCTGACGTCAGCAATAATATAATTCAAAATTCTGCAACTCAAAAAGGAATAGTTGTATCAACTCAAAATTTTCCAGGAAAACTCGTGATAACGATCTACAAAATCTATAAAACAACCAACGTTGTAGGTTTAATAATAAACATTTCGAATTTTGTGACGTCACACTGAAAACCACCTATTGTGCTACCGATAATTTAACCATGCGCGACTTATTTCAATTTTCAAGCAAAGTGTGTTGCTTGTTGGCGATAGTTAAACCACTGGCTTAAAGGTTACATGGGAGTCGAGCCTAGTTTTTGGTATAATGGAACAAACCCCATATTTTGGGTAAAAAGAAATTATAGTACATGTAGTTTTTTCTTGTGCCACTTTTTCGTGAAAAAATGAATTGCGAATGACCTACCCTGCATTTTAAGAGGGTTTTTTATCGAGTATGGAAGGGAAGAGAAGGGAGAAAAGAAAAAGGGGGCGACCTCTGGTTTAAAATAGCGGTTGATTGATTATACCGCGCGAATACATTTAAACTATAGATTGTTTTCTTCTGACGTCACGGCGGCCCTATTGGTGTACCGAAACAATTAAATGGCGGCAATATTCGTATACCATTTTATCTAATGGCAATTTAGCTCTATTTTTAGCTCTATTCATTTGGTAAAGTTTTTTCGTATGTTTTTGCTGTACAAGCTTTCTTTCTTTCTTTCTTTCTTTCTTTCTTTCTTTCTTTCTTTCTTTCTTTCTTTCTTTCTTTCTTTCTTTCTTTCTTTCTTTCTTTCTTTCTTTCTTTCTTTCTTTCTTTCTTTCTTTCTTTCTTTCTTTCTTTCTTTCTTTCTTTCTTTCTTTCTTTCTTTCTTTCTTTCTTTCTTTCTTTCTTTCTTTCTTTCTTTCTTTCTTTCTTTCTTTCTTTCTTTCTTTCTTTCTTTCTTTCTTTCTTTCTTTCTTTCTTTCTTTCTTTCTTTCTTTCTTTCTTTCTTTCTTTCTTTCTTTCTTTCTTTCTTTCTTTCTTTCTTTCTTTCTTTCTTTCTTCTCGTTTTCATCTTTCCACTGCTACCTTTGCTCAGGTTCTTGTGGCGTTTGCTTGTGATTTGGGCATGGATAAATTATCACCATCCATCGACAGTCACCAAGAATGGGCGTGGTTCAGTCGTTACTGCACGACAAGGAGGACAGCGGCTGCACTGGAGAGTCGTTCAAAGCTGCCCCAGGATATCTTGGACGACACAATTGTTAAAATTCAGGAAATAAAAGGCACAACCACCGAGGAAATAAATCCTGATTATCAAAATCATCAATTGTTCAAACAAGAACAAGACGAGCAACTCATTAATTGGTTCAGTCGGTGAGTGTGTTTAAAATATTATCACTTTCTATGGTTGTACTCGACAGTTGCACTTATCGGGATGACTTCATACTATAATATTGATGTTACGTCAAAAGTAACACCAAATCGAGGCTTGGTGTTAAAAACAGAAAAATGATGTAATCATGCGTAAGTGCCATTAAAACATAGTACCATTGTAACATGGTAACATGTTAAAACATTTAAAAGAACCTCCCAATTTCACTGACTTTACAAGCTGACTGATATGAAACCTTTGCAATTGATGGTACCGGAAAAGATGGCGGCGGTACATTTAACCACAATGCTTTGCGCCCTCAAATTAGTTCAAATAACAACTAATCATTGTTTATCGTGTTAAGATGGGTTAAGTAAGCAAGAATTTCATTCCTACCAAAGTTGATCGTTCTAAAACCGTATCTTCCAATAATTCTGTAAGAAACAATATTTACTGCACGCAAATGATTATGGTTAAATGTACAGGTCGCCATCTTTTTTGGTATAGTCTATTGTTGGCACTCTTTTCTACACTAAAGTCGTATATCTTTCATGCATGCATTGGTGATAGTCAAAGTTTATATATACTCTAAAGAAGAAACTTGTGACCTCATTCGAATTTACAAACTATCGAAACAATCAAGGTGATCGAAACAATCAGATAGACTTTACTTACTGTTGTTAAAACACAACTCTACTTTCTTCTAGGTCAAACTACTTACTTTGTATCTGTAAAATTATTTGTTAACTAAATTGTTACCAGTCTTATATTGATTAATTCTTTGAAAGTTTTCATGGCGATAATGCAATATAGTTAACAATTATACCATGAGCTCGAGTCGTATATGAGCTCATAGCCAACGAGGCGCTTCGCCGAGTTGGCTATGAGTTCATATACGACGAGAGCAAATGGTATAATTGTTTTATAATATAGCAAAATATGTTATGATAATTAATGCAAAATTGTTGATTTATTGCAATAAATTATATTAATTGAATATCCGCCACGTATGAGCTTCCGTCACGCGTATTGTAGTTTATATTTTCAAGTTTCTTGCTGAGTTGAAAACAGCTTCAGAGCCAAAAAATACGTTGAAAAGATTGAATGAGGAATAAAAACAGCTTTGAAAAGTCAAAAGGTGGGTGGTTTATTTCTTAATCTGTCGTGGTTGTGAATCTTTGGCTTTTTAAATGGACAAAGAAGCTAAAAATATCATTATAAATAGCGAAAATTACGCGTTGTTTTTCAATATTTCTAACCTGAAAGAATAGCACAGTTTTATCCATCTGAATGATTTATTACTTCAAAAACCCACTTTGCTGAGTAATAATAATGGTTGTACTCATAAATGTGTGTTGTTAGTTCAATTCTTTTGGATTTTAATTTGCCTGACAAAACATTATTGTCAACCTGACAATTCAAAACGGGTTTTGTAAACTCTTAAGACGATTTTTAAAGTGGATTTACCATCTTAACTTTGTAAATTGTGCATTTGGGTTATGTATTTTGTGTTAAATGTTAGTTTCCCCTTCTTAGCTCAAGTTTTTCTGAGCTATACGTTGAAAAAACCAGTTTCATCTGCAATAGTTTAAGAAAACTACGCCGTCATTTTGTTTTTTCACTACTCGCTGTATATGAGCTGATATACAGTTAGTAATGCAGCCAGTCAGATTGCAAGATAGCTCATATATCATTAGTAGCTATATTATAAATAAGTTTATCTATATTACAAACTTCTTATTAACCGAGAGCGCGGTCATTACGGAAAAATATCAGGCCGAGGTCTTGACAGTACAGACCGAGCCCCGTAGGGCGAGGTATGTACATAAAGACCGAGGTTTGATATTTTTCCGTAATGACCAAGCGGACGAGGTTAATAAAAGGTTTATTATATGGCATTTTGAAACAACACATCTTACATTACCTTGTCAATAGTGTGACCTCGAGCGTGTGACATAGACTCATCGTTTTCAATGTTGTTGCTCTTGTCATCGCTTTCGGAATCCTAAAACTCATTGCCAGATTACTCATCGTCCCACTCATACATAATTTTGTCCGCAGGTTATTGGATTCACAAAATTCTTGCAGTTTTCTTTCATTGTTTAGTTGCAAACATCATGTCTGACAAAATACGTAATCGACCGGTCGTTACGGGAAAATTATCGACCGGCACGTGACGCGTCTCAGCCAATGAGAACACACGATTTCAACGGAAGTAGCTTGTGCCATATAATAAAGTCTTATATTGTTGCCAATACAATCAGTACCTGACTTGTATAGGTCGTGTTGTTGTATCGACATACACTGTCTGTATCTAAAGTTTGTATCAACCTTCAACCTCATTCCCAGGGCCTTTTTGAAATTGTGAGGGCGGGAAAAGGTCCTGGCATCGGCTGGTTGACTCTGTATTTTCATTTGTTGATTGCTTTTCTTAAACATTCTTTGGGAAACATAATTACGCATAGTTTTATGCCAGTTAATGATCAAATAGCTTCAACGGTACCGCCAACGGAACCAATGGGACGGCCCTCGCATCCGTCCTCCATTACTCAGAGTAATTTTGTATCACTAAATTAAATTGCTAATTTATTACACCCAGTATTTCTGGGTGCTGTGACCAGCCGATGCCAGGGCCTTTTCCCGCCCTCCCAATTTCAAAAAGGCCCTGGGAATGAGGTTGTATCAATCTTGTAGAATGTCGATCATTTTAGATCCAGTAGTCGACATAATGCATGCGGTGTGTTACTTTTCTCAATTATGTCTTCCTTTCATCCATTTATTCACATTTAGTCGTCCCTGTGACTGGACTATGGCTTGGACAGGAACCAACTTGATCTTTGGATGGGGTCACAACCACCGTGGTCAACTGGGAGGTGTCGAAGGTCCCAAAGTGAAAATTCCTCAGCAATGTGAAACTCTCTCACCATTGAAGCCGGTGCAGATTTCTGGTGGTGAACAGTCGTTATTTATTGTCACATCCGATGGAAAGGTAACGTGTTAAACTTTGAAGTACTGTAAAAGTTCTTTTGCGATGT